>JARJEC010032524.1:0-17749 GCA_030264575.1 Tachinus sp. AB-2021
ATACTTATTTAAAACAAATATTTTTAGTGTTGTTTGGTAGCGAAAAAATCTGCTATTACGTAATGCCATTGTGCCAAGCAACCTCCTTGTCACAATGGCATTACGTAATAGCAGATTTTTTCGCTACCAAACAACACTAAAAATATTTGTTTTAAATAAGTATTTAAATAAATTTATATAAAATATAAATTATGTAAATTTTACAGGAATTTTGGAAGAAAAAACAAAACTACTTTACAATGAACAATATTTGGAGACCGATGATACTGCAACAGAAATTGAAAATGGTGCTCATGATGAATATATACAGGTGCCAGTAACCGATGTCATCCATGAAGATGCTGACCATCATCAGGAGGATCAGAATCCTGAAGATATGATTGTTTATTTTAATCAAGAGCACCTAGATAATTCAAATAAAGATGGAGAGGAACAATATTACCAAGAAGAGATTGATACTAATCAGGTGCAAGTTTACATACCTGATGAAAATGCAATGTCAAGTTACGAAGATGATATTAATGAACAGGAGGATTCGGACAGCAATTACATTGAAAGCATACATATTACAGGTGAAGATGAGGACTACGAAGAGATGATGATTGAAGAACCGAAAAAATCTGTTTTAACCATAGAGTCTCAATTGAAACATATAAATCCAACGGCACTCCGTATTATTAATCGGGGTCCTAAAACTACTAATAAGATTTCTCCTTATACTCTTGTTATTAAGAACACTGAGAAAGAGAATGTTGAGAATTCATTGCAATTAAAAACAGTTAAACGTGTTAATCCTAGAAGTATATTAAAAAGTTCACTGGCAATTGTTGAGGAGAAAGTTGAACCGGATGTTGAGAATAAACGTTTTTCTAAAAGTAAGCAAGCTGTACAAGCAAAACAATTTCATAATTATATTTCACAAACGAAAATATTGGAAGCACCTGTACGGCAATCTAGATTGCCTAGAAAGCAAAAAATTGAACCACTTGAACGTCTTGGTGAGGAAATTGTAGTACAAGAAGTTGTTGTGTCTTCGAATGGTTTTATTGAGACTCGTGAGGATGGAGTTTTGACTGAACGTAAACCGCTAGTCCCATCTGAGTGCATACAATTAAGTGATTCTGAAGATGAGGCTAGGAAAATAAACAAGAAACGTAAGCGGCGTGAAAAAGAACGGCAGAAAGCCACGATTGTGATAAGCGATAGCGAAGATGATGATTCTAGTCCGACTAAAAAGAGTCGTAGTTCTTCAAATACTGACGATTATGATGACGATGATTTGCAGATTGTAAAGAAACAGGAAAATCCATGCCAACAGTGCAATAAATTGTTTCCAAGTGAATTAAGTTTGAAAACTCATATGCAATATCACAGTTTTGAAGAATTGAATACATCTACCTTAAAAACCACCAATTTAAAAACATCTGTACTGAATACTAAATATAAATGCAGCGAATGTAATGAGTGCTTTAAAAATAACATTTTATTATCTCGCCACATTGAAATGCACAAGAACAAATCTAGCAAAATTGAATGTACGATATGTAGGAAGCTATTTTCTGATAGAAATCAACTAGCATTACATAAACGTGGCCACATTAAAGATCAGCTATTCAAGTCAACTAATACTAAATTGACATCACCAAAAAAATTGCAGCCAAACAAACACAAATCTCCTGAAACTAAAAAGCCTAATAAACCTGAACAATTTAAATGCAAAGATTGTAATAAAAGATTTTCATCTGCTTTATTGCTAACATCACATTCCAAAATGCATAAGAAATTCACATGTATCACCTGTTCGAAACAGTTTCTATCAAAAATTCTTCTCGATGATCACATATTGAAACATTGTGTTAAATCACCAAATATCAAAAATAAAAAAGTTTCCTACGTACCTCTGAGAAAGTCTACATTTATTTCACCAAAACGCACAACTCGTCATACTACTGCTTTTAATAAACCAACTGAAATGAATTGGTCAACACCATTTAAATTTGATATTTCATGTGATTCCTGTGATAAAACATTTCCTTCGCACACTGAACTATTCAAACACAAAGTTGTAGCACATGGTTTAAACACACCAGATAAATCAATTGGCAAAGAAGTTGCAAAGAAGACATTATATAAACCACTTGTGAATTATTGTGGCGTTCCAGCAACGTCCTCGCTAAATAAAGCCTTTTCTGGATTAAGACGTAACTTACCATCGTGTAATAAAGATAAATAATTTATTTATTTATTTGAATAGTTTTTAAGTTTCTGTTGATTCTGTACTATCATAATAATTTTAAAAAAATCTATTGTATTTATTTTTGATTTTTTTATTAATATTTGTGAAATATATGTAATTTTTAATAATAAAATTTTCTGTATATATTATATAAGTTAGTGAATGCTGAATTTTTACGTTATTACAAATCGTTTTTTATGTATGTTTGTATTTTGTTTTTCATTAATTTTTAACAGTTTGAAAAAACAAAAAACGCACTTTTTTATGAATTTAGGAGAAATGATAAGCCATAGTAATGTTAAGATATAATTAATTCTGTTTGATAAATCAATAAATTATTTTATAATATTTATGTAACTCTTGTCACTAGTTTGCTTTTAATTTACTTATCTTATAAAATGTGCTTCCATCCCTCATTGGACTATAAGCTAATAAAAAGAGAGTTTTTGCAGCATGTGGTTAGGGATCAAATTGAGTTGTTGGTTATTTAGGAGATGTGACCTCATTGGTTACTGTATATTTTCGGGACAGACGATGATGTTTGTCTGCAGCACTGTAGTGATGGTATCTATAGAAAAATTAAAATAAAAAATCCATTATATACATAAATAAGGACATTAAACAATAATTATACACTTTGCATTTAAATAAATAAGATTATAATAATGAGTATTAAAATAGTAGGTATATTATATTACTAGAAATTTAACATTATCATTTTATGTTTAATGAGGCCATTGCTAAATTGGGCAAAACGCTTAATGCGCATTGACTACAAGAAGTCTCAGTAATTATAATATACTATATAAACCAATGGTTCTCAAACTTTTTTGTTTGGCTGCACACTGAAATTATTAAGCAAAATTCACGGACCCCTATTATTGGTATTAATTTTAGTTGCTTTTGTACAGTCAAAAAAAGATACAAAGAATGAGAAAACTCAAAAAAAGTTTTTGATGTGAAAACTTTTATACTGAAGTCCGAAAAAGCGGAGATACAGGTACTGGCGAAACGAATAAGTTGGACTAGGAACGAGTGCATTTTCAGGGTAGCTATGCATAAATATTATAGGCAAAAATTAAGAACCAATAGATGGCGCTTTTGACTTCAAATGGGGAAAACAAAACTTGCGTGATCAGTGTGAAGTTATGATATTTGTTAAACAACTTATAAATAGCCTATGGGGTTGAAAGTGTTGGGTGGCAATCCAAACTGCGTTTTAGTTCCGTGTAATCGTTGAGCAGCTCCGTCGGCATGTTAAAAAATGAATGTTTAAATTTTGTAAGCGTCGGAAATGTCTCAAAGTGTCATCTAGACATAAACGGCTTTTAATGTGTTTCAATTTTCAAATGTGTTAGATTGTATGTATCAAGACTAAGTACAAAATGTGCAGTATCTGGCTGCTTGTTGAGATATGGAGATGGAAGAAATTTCTACTAATCAAATTCTAAGGTATGTAATAAGATTTAATATTTTAATACTCTTGTTATCATAGTGGTACTTTATACAGCTTATAATATTTATAACTGATCAGTAATAATTTAATCAGGCTCCTTTTATGCAAGCCAAGCGACGTCGCGAATTTGTATGAACTTTTGTTGAGGCGCTTTTTATTGCACTGAGCATTCAAAGTGGGTTGAACAAAAATGGATCCATATGTTTTTCTATATATTTAACGATAAAGGAGCACTTACCTAAGTGCCCCAGGGTTTGAGGGACTCTCCAAACTAAGACTGTTTTATTATTTAAATAAATTTACTACCAACAAAAATATTGAAGGGCTCCCAAATATAATTTGCATATACTGTTCTTAATCCGCCACTGGTTATTTTTATAAGAAGTTTTTTTAATAATGACTGTCAATAGAGAGTCATTATTAAAAAAACATGTTTTACATGCGTAATAACGCATGTATAATATTTATTTGATATGTCATATATTTTTTGTATACAATGTATGTATTTAGTTTTGTATAAATTTACATTTAATATAATAATTTTAAAGTATTTGTATTTTATTTTGGATAATATTAATATATTATTGATATTGTTTATATACTAAAAAAACTCTTACTAACGTTTTTTAAATGTATAAAAACAGTATCAATATAATAATTAAAAATTAATAATTTAATGTTTTGAATATATGGAGCTGCCAGTCTATTAGTATATTGGAGCCACGTGATTTCAGCTACAATGAGAGCTAGCACAGCTAGCCAGCATGGTTCTTGTCTCGGATGCAATGTCTGTGTTCTGTTTCTAGAGATTCCTACTAAATGATCAGGGAGTATTTAATCGAATAAGCGAGTTGGCATCGCGGATCAGCTTTCGTTGTGGAAGTATAGATGGCAAAAAACCTAAATCTAGGCAACCAAATTAATATATTCCAGTAAGAACCAAATATTACATAAGAAAATCAAACATGCGACTGCTTGTTTATAAAAAACAAAGTATTTATATATTATATTATTATATTATATAGGTTATGATTACTTTTTCGCATTGGCTACTATACATGTAACAGGCTTATTAAAATTAATCTTATTAAGCATGTAATAGATACGCGCGTGTGCCGTTTCCAAGATTCGGTACTTTCGTTATTTTGTTCTGGACTATGGCTGTCAGCTGTGGTTTTGTTATTTAAGACACCATTATAAAATTCATATCATTGTTATAGAAGAATGTTTAACAATTTTAATGATCACAAAACATACTTATGGTTATTAGTAATAACTTTTTATTTGTATTAGTTTAATAATATAAAAAATAACAAAATAAAATAATTTGTTTTAAACATCAAAAATAATAAATTCTATAAAAATGAAAAAATGAATAATTTCTTTATATAAATAAATAACAGCAGAGATTGACATTGTTACACATGTAACATTTTTACTCATGCTATAATAATGTAAATAAACTACTGTTTATTTATATACATTAACACGTCTACGGCTTCCTTTAAGATCAGCATAAAAAATATCACAAATTGGCACTTGGTCAGGAACTTCTTACAAGCAATGTGAAAGATACTGACAAGTTCAGACATACTAAAATTGCGAATGTATTCGCAAACAACAATTTAATATTTTGCCGGTCACAGGCGTTGTGGTTTTATGGTTAAAATTATTAAACATAAAGAAACACAAAAATAGTCATTTTGCGTTCTATTGACAGTGACAAGTCGCAACAAATTGCAAGCTGTGTTTGGTTTCTTTAATTGCATTCGTTCAGTCGATTAAATGCAGTAAATAGACTATACTTTTACATTATGATATTGTAGTGAATGTAGTGTGATGTCAAATAGTTATTTGTTCTCATTTTTGTATCTACAATCTGAAATATCACTTATAGATTTGAAAACGAGGCATTTTGGTGAGAAAACAAGTTGTAAAAACTTATTCAACATCATGAAAGCATTTAACATTTATGATACAAACATAATTAAAATAAAATAGTAATATGAAATTAAATATCAAATTATTCATTGTAATTAAATATTTTGTTTCATTATATTGTACCGATTTACAATGTGAGATGAAACAATCATTTTACCATTCAGAAATTGATATAAAGTTAATAAAAGCTATGTAGAAGATGACAAACATCAGAATCATAGCCATAGTCCAGAACACAACATGACAAAATACAGAATCTGGAAAATAGCGCGCGTGCGTATATTTATTACACGTTTAATAAGATTAATTTTTAATGAGCCTGTTACATGTTTAGTAGCCATTGCGATAACTTTATCTAACAGAATGTGCTGCCCTTTATCAGAATATTGCAGTATTTGCAGCACTCGTAGTTGTTAGAGAGTGACCTACTATAAAGGAAAAGAGATGCGACATTCCTTCCGTGAAGGAATGTCGCATCGGCGCACAAGTGCTATTAGATTGGATGTTTACATTTTGTTCTTTCAACGCATTGAACTTATTTTTCAGCTAGATTATTCGTTTTTGGTCGGGTTTTAGTGCTGTGCAGGCCCGCCGCAACTAGGTTTTCAAAATGTACGCCGCACAAGGGCATCTCGACAACGGGGCGCCTAATTCGATACTAATATAATAATATATAACTACAAGACAAATATATTAAAATTCTATAAAATAAATTATACTAAAAATTTAAATTAAAATTTATTTCATTTCATTTTCTTTTGAAAAAAAGAGATACAATTTTCAGCAGAAATTCAGGTCGTATTTACAATTGTTCATCAGTATCATCATAGGTGTATTTTGTGTTAAATACATAAGAAGACCTCGGGGCAACAAGACTATTTGCCACATCTTTAATTGTAAAGAGTTGCAATTCGAAAATTGAAATAAGTTGTGAAATATGTTAATAACATATTATAATTTTTATATATGTTTGTTATGTGTATAATGGGGTATCCAATGAACGTGAAAATAATCAATCAAAAAGTTCAAATTATTTTAATATTTGAGTTTCAATTTGCATTAACATTAATCAAAACTATTGTTTCAGTATTTTTTACTATAGTGACCCACTCACTCGCCATTGTATCAGGCAATAAATATCAATTTTTATTTAATTATGTTTAAGTTAGTATTTATATAAACGCTTCGTGCAATGTGTTTACAACAACTGCAGAGATGGTTATAATATCCAATAATTGGATGGCGAAATAACCAGTTATAAGCAGTTAGGTGAGTCACTATTTTCAAATCTTTTGGATCAGTATTTATTAAATATGTTGACCGACCCAACCGCTCAGCTATTAGCCATTCAATTATTGAATGTAGAAATCGTTTATTACGAAATTACATCAACAAAATTAGTAATCTTTCAAAAGATACATCAGCTAGACTATATATTTTAAGAAGGAAAAAAAACACAGAAAAAATGAAGATTATGATGACAATAAAAAACAGAGCTTCTTAAAGCTGGTACAAAATTGCTGCACACACTTGAGAAACATGTAAAATGTGCGGATTTAAGTTAGAGACTTATAAAGAATGGAGCATTTTGCCGAAGTTAACTATTTTGCACAAAAAGTTAATAAACACTACATACTACATTGCAAGTAATACAAAAAGTTTAAAAATAAATTTATTTGCTATATTATTAAAAATAGTGGAGTTATGACTTGTGGCGTTTCGCAAAATGTATAATCATTACATAATAATACGAATTACATTACGAAATATATTTGCAAATTTTTATTTCATTTGTAGAATTTAATTATAAAATAATAATAATAATGTACATTTTTATCTAGCATAAAATTTTATATTTTAGTGAATTACATTTTTATTGTTGAGTAATAATAATGATTTTGAAATTTAAAATTTATTATTTTTCAAATTAATTTAAATATTTAATTATTTAAAACAAAGTGCGTAAAATATTTAATGGACTATATGCAAACATCAAAACTGTTGCCTGTTCTATTACATCTGCCGCGTACTGCGTTCTGCGCAAAGACCAATAAGTTAGGGAAAGTAAAGGGACTGCCTATGTTAAATTTAAATTAAATTTAAATGTAGTTTGCTCATCATAAGCAATTTACAAACTGAAATAATTATCCAAAGAAAATTAAGACTAATTTAAATTTGGGAATCAATAATTTAATAGACAAAAAGATTTTATGAGATGTTTATAATTTATTAAGTAGACACCATTTATCTTATTCCCAGTCATCAACATACTAAAGAAAATTAAAGAAACTAATTTGGTTATTAGCAAATTTTTGAAACTATTGAGTGAAGATAAAACTTAAATTGATTTACATCATTTGAACAAAAAAAATGGTGCCAACTATTTAAAACTGTATAGTTATAATACATTATTCACTTTTTGATAATTTTATTATAAAAATTGAAATTATCATATAATAAAAATACAAATTAACAAATTGAACAAATTAATTATCAATTTGCTTTGGTAACAATTCATAGTGCAAGGCATATCTACGATCTCTCTTGACACACTTATTACTGCCCTTGCCTTGCTTGACGAATCCATGATTGCAGATACAGAAGTTTGGTGCAGAGCATGACCCATTTTCGCAGCCATTTGGACAATGAGCAACACATCTGTTTGCCTTAAAAACATCCTTAATGTACCCACTCTTGCAGGTGCATTGATTTACTGATGTGCATTCACCATTTAAGCAGGGTTCATCGCAATGGGGTTGACAAATAGTTCCGGTTTTATCTAAAGTCCATCCAACTTTGCAAGAGCATTTATTTGGTCCAACGCAGTCGCCATTTTTGCAGCCGTTTGTGCATTGTGCTACACATGCTCCGTGTTGTTCTGAAAAGCCTGGACGACAGGAACATTTATTAGGACCAATACAATCGCCCCCATCGCAGCCTTTATCGCAGTGGTATTCGCAAATTCCACGAGCGCTCTTTTCAAATCTATTTGGGAAATTGATAAACATTGTTATTTCCGCACGAGATAATATTTTATACAAAGCGTAGGATCTAAAATGATAAAATTTAATTACCCAGGTTTGCATTTACACTCATCCGGTGCGATACATTCGCCGCCAATTCCACAACCACCTTTGCAAATTGCAAGGCACATCTCACCAGTTGGGTCGAGAGTATGTCCAGCATTACATGAACACTGTTTTTGGACAGAACAAACACCATTCAGGCAACCCAATGGGCAGACTGGCACGCAATCTCCTTGAGGATCTTTTATGTAGCCCTTTTTGCATTGGCATATATTCGGTGCAGTACAATTGCCATTTTCGCAACCATTTTCACAGTGAGGGATACAATGAAAAGCGCTGTGGTCCATCAATTTGTAACCAGAACAGCAAATTTGAATTTTGCTGTAGCCAGGTCTTGACTGTAATAATAAAACAATATTTAAATTGTACCGGTATTTACTACTTAATGGTCTATTATAAACAAAATTTAACAACTTTTTATAGATTATATCACAAATAATTTATTAAACCCTGACTAGTTTATCACTAAAATATATAAAAAATTATTTTGTTTAAAAAAAAAGTTATTATAATTTCAAACTTACTCCATTGCCAGCAGGTATAAGGCCGTGTCTTTCATCTTCGTGTATAAGGTCGAGTGTTCTGCAATATAGTTGAGATCATTTATAGGTGCGCCGCGATTATGACAGTGATATATGTTATTTTGCAAAAATTGATCGCAAAGTTATTAATTAGCAAAAATTCTGTTTGACTACTGAAGATCGTCGAACTTATTTATAGGAAAGATGAGTAATTATTTGTAGGTTATCTATGGATTTGACAGCACATCGTAATCCCACCCCAGGATTACTTACAATTAATTTTTGCAATGTAAACCAAAGAAAACTCTCTTAGAATTGGAGAGTTTTCTCGTGTAAATCAAGCATAATATTTATAAAGGAAAAACTTTAAACTAACTTTTATTAGGATTTGAAATAAACTAATATGTTTTTTATCACAATTTATTTTGTCACACCGAGACTGCAGTTTCGACTGAACCTCAGTCGTCTTCATCAGAAGTTACATGAGTGAATTAACAAAGAAACCAGACATTATTTATATAAGAAAAAGGAGGTAAATATTAGAAAACAATTAGGTGTAAAAAACACCTAAATAAAAAATTAATATTATATATATATTATTATATTGTTATAAATGATAATTGAAACGACTGTAAACAAACTAAAGTAATGGTTTTAATCACAAGTGATTAAAAATCTAATACCAACATAAATCCAATGATCATGCAAAAAAACTGACATTTACAAATTCTTTGTTAATGTAGTGTGATTTTTAATGTTTTTAATGTAATCATAAAATAATCTCTGATGCTTTGCATAAAAGTTAATTTATTTGGAGCAGTATTTTTTTATCTTTGTAAAACTTTAGTATAAATTATAATTAATTCCATTTTGAAGTGTTGGTTTGCTATAGGCTGTCTGCGTATTGATGTTATGTTGATTCAAATTGTAACTTTCAAAGGTACCTAACCTACAATAACGCAGTATAATAAATCCAATAGCAACATATTTATTCATGACATTTACAAAACATTGAGGCCCGTTTGCACAACATCGCTTAAACCTTAAGCTGGGATTAAAATGTAAAGTCTGGCTTATCTCATTGCACCACATTGGCTTAGAGCCTTAAGCAGCTTTTAAATTTAAGCCATCAATGTTTTTAATACAACCATAGAATAATCTGTGATATAAAAGTTAATTTGTTTCAAGCATTAGTTTTACATATATGTAAAATTTTAGTATAAATTATAATTAAATCCATTTTGAAGTATTTGTTGACTGTAGAATGTCTGCTGTATTGATGTAATGTTGATTCAAATTTCAAATTATTGCTTTGAAAGGTAGATAACTTATAATAACGCAGTATAATAAATCCAATACCAACATAATATCGCGACATTTACAAAACATCGAATGATTCAACTTTACATGTATTGTTATTTAAAATCTCTAAAAGATGCACAAAACGCAATGCTCGATAATCTGTCTCCGAAATCTAGATATTGTTTATTTATTTTTTTATGTATTAACGTACGAGTATTAAAAACAAATAATGCAATTTAAGACTAACAAAAATGTATTGTATTTTGTCTATAGTTTTATTGAAATTACTAAAATGGAAAAAATCATGTTTAGTACATGTGAGTAAAGTAGTTTGATCACTCGTCTAATTGGGGCACTCACCGCTTCGCGGCTAATGCATCCAACTGTTAAACTAGTTCTTAAATGATGCAGTTTATTTACTTGTACTAAAAATAGGCATCTTTCACAACAGTGAAAAATATATTTTTATCGATGTTAACAGAGAAAAAATGAATTAAAAAAAAATTTACGGTTATTAGTGAAAAAAATTTTCTCTTTTATCTGGAAAAAATTAATTACGGTAAAAAAATAAGCTATAGTATGCGTATTGATGGTGATGCTCTTCTTTTTTTACGTTTGTAGAAAAATAATATTTTGTGCACTTTTTTGGTTTTTTGTTTAAAATAGATAGGTAATAAAATATTTTAATTATAAAATTATACTGATGATTAAAATTTCAAAATTAAATTTTATTACTAGCAAACAAAACGCGATCTAATAATTTATATCTGCAATTTTGAAGCTTTAATGGACTATATTATATCCTTCAAAATTCAAATTTCTAAGTCCAAGGATTACGCCAAAAAAACGCCGGATACTTCTTAGGTGGTAACCCTGTATATAACTCTAGTTGTAATGCGATTGCACACTCGTGGAATTACACATATTACCACCACTCGTGTATAATATGCTTCTTACAACCATTGTTATGTAATATACTATTACATATTTAGTGTCACTGCAAGTAATAATAATAATTATTCTTTGTTTATTTCGTACTACTTTTATTTTGTGTTTATTTAATTATTTTTATTTATTTTTGTTGGTTTTTTTATAAATTGATTTGATTAATTTGACAAATGAGCATTTTATTTTTAAATAATGTTTAAATTTTAGTATTAGTATTTCATCTCAATTTGTTTGCTTTTTAAAAAATGTAAAAAAAAATCCATATTGTTATTAACGTAACGTCGTATTGGCCATAAAATACAAATTGTCTATTAATAATAAAACTGTGATATTTGATCAAATTCATTTTTATTGTTTTTTAATAATTCTATTTTATTGTTCAGTCATGTCATATTTTTAAATATTAACCCATATTTTTTTTAAATTTAACAAAATTTTCAACTACGTATAAATAAATACTATAAACTAAAACAAGAAAATATAAAATTTTATCAAATGTTTTTAAATTGTTGCAAAATATCATAGAATTTTCAATAATAGAAATATATAATCCGTTTTATTATCATGCACCATAGGGATTTACATAGTCAAAATTTCATTGGTTTTTAATAGTTTTTTTAGAGCGAATTTTCGTATAATTTTTCTTACACTGTAAGTTTAGGTTGTTTTTATCAATTTTGAATAGTTTTTGTTCATATTTTATAAACCAATTCGAACTTTGTTAACGCTCCTGGTTAACAAAGTTCGAATAACATAGTGAACTGCGGACTGTGCTCAGATTCCGGTCGTGTCTTGCTAGCAAGCGCCAATCTATTTATTAGAAACGGTTGTTGCTTTTATTTTATTTATTATTGTCAAAAATGAAGGATATTATTTATTATTTTTATCAAACTGTACATCTCTATCAATTTAGAATAGCTTTTATAATAAATAAATTTGAATTTAATAATTAATAATTCTCTTAATCATTTTGGACCATTTAAATGAACAACAAGAAGTTGTCATTTAAATCCGTTAGACTATTTTTTATAGCATTAGAAATAGGCCGCGGAATTTACGAGAACTCTTAGAGTTGGCCACTTAATAATTGAATTATCTAATGGAATCACTGTTAGACAATTATAAAAATTTAAAAAAACTGTGATAGACTAGGTTACTATTTATCTTCTTAACGCAAACAATTCGAACATTTGTTAAATTAATAGTTTAGTTATTTAAATATTATAAATGTCTATTTTTATTTTAATAGCATGAGTGTTCTGCGTTTACTAATTTTGTCAGTTACCTTTCTGAATAATGCTTAGTTTTGAATAATATTAAATAGATACTAAAAATCTAAATTATTTTAATGAATAGATTGGCGCTTGCCAGCGAAACGCAATTGGAGTATGAGCGCAGTCCTTAATTCATTATGTTCGAACTTTGTTAGCGGTTAGCGCTCCTGTCCCGAATGGCTTAAAAATATTTGCCTAAAAACTATTCAAAATTGTCAAAGACAATGTAAACTTATAGTGTACCAAAAATTATGCTAAAATTTGCTCTAGAAAAACCATTAACAGACAATTAAATTTTCACTATGTAAATAAATCCTTATGGTGCGTGATAAAAAATCGCACTGTATAATAATTCAATAGAATGTCAAAAAATAACTTATTTGAAATTTGTTGCAAAATATTTCTAAAGTAATACAATTTATAATTATGATTTTTTTATAAATATCAAACATTTTGAAAAGTACAATAATTATAAAATGTTTATCATAAAGATGGTTTCGATCTCTACTATGTATCTAAAAACAAGAATTACAATGTTTTTAACCACAAAAATTATTTATTTATTAAAAATAAAATGTTTGTGAAATCGCACAATATGATTGCGGAACAAATACTACAAAATGTCGATAGGTAAATTGGTGGTCTGTTATATGTTATATATTAACATATAACACATGTATTGTGTTATATTATGTAGTTATAAAATTCTATGTTTTTACTTGATTTATTTGCTTATTTAAAAACTGATGTTTAAAAAATATCAAATTGAAAAAAGTATTTATCGAAATATGTAATTTATAAATAAGTAAATTTGCATTAATGCAACCAGAGTTTGTTTTACAAAACCGAAGCTTCTTTTGGGACTATCAATATAAGAAAACAATATAAAACTACAAACAAATTATATAACGGAAATACTTGTTTTTGTCAACTTTTAATAAATTATTGAAGGCGAGACAAAACTAGGTAAATATGCTTATTTATAAAATATGATCAAACATGTTTTTAAATTTCAATTTAAAAGTTAATTGTCATCTGAAATAGTATTGACGTTGCTTTTGTTCATCAAATTGCTCATGTTTTCAATTATATAGTTAAATATATTATTATAATTTGCAAAAATAATATTTTCATCTTAATAACTAGTAACTACATATATATATATATATATATATATATATATATATATATATATATATATATATATGTGTGTGTATATACAAAAAAAAAACTTACGGTACTTCCAAGGTGCAAATTCCTACATTCTTTTCTGCAACTGTAGTATTTTTAGTAACAACCGCTGAGTTTGTAAAACAAACGGAAACGATACCAAAAACTAATACAATCTGCTTCAAAGACATCTTAGCAAAACCACTGTTCGACGAGTACTAAAGGAACACAAATCCCGAAACTCAGTGTGATAGTCTACATCAAAATCCCTCCCGGCGGATGCTGTTATGATTGGCAGGCATCCTGACCTCAAGTTTCTAATCAAAACGTCACAAAAATAAGATTATCTTGTTTTTTCTTTCCATATCGCCATCAAGTAAAGTACTTTCTAATTATAATTAATAAACTTTTAATAATTAGCGTCGTGATCGTAAAGATAAATATTATTTTTCCTGGTATTACCGTGCAAAAAATAAGTGAAATTTTTGCTGTTTGTTTACTTTATAAAATTGAATAAGTAACCATTTAATACTTGGAATTGTTAAAACGATGTACTCGTCCTTGAAATATACGTTTCTAGAATGAAACATCGGAACAGTGCTAAAAGGAAACACTTTGTTAATGAAATATGTAATGCACCATAGATATATATATATATATATATATATACATTATTTATTTTTACATTAATACAAAAATTAATTGTCATACAAGTATAAGAATAAAATGTAATGTATTTTCATTAAAAATTAATTTTATAGAAAGTAAGATTTGATTAGTGCTTAAATTATTTTCTTTTGTTTTATATCAACATCGAACGAAAACGAGAATCGATGGGTTTTACCACTATTACGTAATTGTGTAACATATACATACATCTTCAGGCTTTTGAATTCCTAAATAATATAACATCAAAAAGTGTGATTAAAAAACACAATATTAAAACATTATTAATACAACAGCTCATATACCTCATTATATAACTATTTAAAATAGCTGGACTAGAAAATATGCAGCACGTATGCAACCACCATTACAAAATTAACGTTCTTATGGGAAATAATTTTAAAGTTACCCAATATCTAAGCAACACTATCTAGTATCAAATGTTTTTTAATATTAAAGTGTATATTATAGACTTGAAATTCAGCTAAAATTGACAGAATAAAACAATAGAATTTGCATGTAAAAAAATAATTAAAATGATTAATTTGAAGCCCCCTATCAAAAATGAATAACTCCAAATTAAATAATTATATTATCATATATTATACCTGAAGTTTATACTCCTGTATAAAAAATCGTTTAATAATATTTAGCCGTTTTACTTTTGGACGACTTATAATGATGCTTTATTTAAATATATAAATAAATTCTCCAGTCTTAATGAAATGGGAAACGCCGTTTCGCAACATTTTTTGGATTTTTATTTCTTGAGTTGGAGGCATTTTAGTCTAGTATTTTGCAAAAATACGAGCGGCGGTCCAACTTAAAAATGAACCTTTGCAAGCGCCTTCAAGTGACAACTTATTTATCACAAAAACTCAAAAAGCATTGCTTTTTTTCATAGAAATTTCAGAAATGGTGCACTATTTTATTGCCGATTGTTTTCGTCCTGGTAGATTTTGAGCAAGTAGCGTTAAAAGGTCGAAAAGTACCTCGACATTCTCAGAGGTTTTGAGATGCCGTTTACCGAGCAATTGCCACAAACTTTATTTGGAAACGTTTGAACTACCAACTACATCGTTTTTGTGAGCAATTGTTTCTCTGCGACTTTTAGAACACATAATTCTTTAAAGATTGTTTTCTACTACAGCGAATAACTCGCTCAATTTTGAATAGATTTCGACGCGCTACGTCAGTTAAATGGAACCACCGAAACGCCATTTTTTCAAGATTTTAAAAGCGATTGCTAAAGATTTGGGTCGACGGTCGTAGTTACCAGAAAATAATAAGACACATTTTTTTTGAAATTTTAATAATTTTAATCGATTATATTTTAATCCACGGCCAAAGGTAAAATAAAACTTGTTTGTTTTAGAACTGTCAAGTTGGGAGACTTTGTTAGGGCGCCGTTTCCTGCGGAAGTTTTTAACATGAACCGTAATAACTTCGAAACGCAATGATGGATTTTTGTCCGACTCCTGGGTTGGAGGTGCATCGACAAAGAGCAACTTTTCCCGTGTCTAAAATTTTTCTTTGTCAAAGCGCGACAGCCTCACTGTGCATTTTGCCTAAATGCTATGAAAGTTGGCATCAAATCATGGATAGGACAAAATTTAAAAAAAAGTTAATAAGAAGTGATTACAGGTGATTGAAGAAGTATATAAAACATATACCAATAAAATTTTGTATAAAAATGTAATAAAACAAAACAACAAATACAATTGCTAATATTACAGTGTTGACAAAAATGTATGAATCAAATTTAAAGAAAAAGTACATAAAAATATATATTTGTAATATTTATAAGACAAAACTGTTTCACTTACATTAAATTAAACAGTGGCAAATATGGGGAAAATTTGTTTTTGTAATACACTTTCAAATAGGTGTAGAAAACAATAAAAAATGCAGAAAGAAGCAAATTTATTTTATTGATAGCAGTACTATATCGATGAAAATTGGTTATACAAAAAGCGGCACGTTCGATCTCGGAGCAACGGTGGAATCAACTACGCAATAAAGGGAATAAGGGAAAAAATGTAATAAATGCACGCATGTTTTTTTCATTTGATGCCTGCATTTTGTCCAACTGTGCGACGCAATGCCGTGATGGTCCGAGTTTGCCGACATGTCACGCGCTAATCCTGTCTACTCCAACAATGTTTGAGGTAGGTTCTCTTATTGAGTTTCGTTCAAAAAAGCGCAAAACAATCTTTCGGTCTATTTTCCTAAATTTTTAACAAAAATTGTCATTTTTGGAGAGCCGCAATTCCAAAATGGCGGGGGGGGGGAGGTCGCGCTTACGCACTTTGACGCGCTCGTCTTTTGGTAATCATTTCTGGTTCTGAAAATGTTCGTACGAGGTACGGCTTTCGAGATAAAACTGATGGCAACACCTATTTTTCGACAAAAAAGTCAATCTTCCGACTTGTCTAAGAGATACGACCTTTTCGACATTAAAAAGGAGATTCGGGTCGAGGTACAATCGAATCCAGCATCGGATTTTTCAAATTTTTAACGAGAAGGAAGATGAGGGTGTTGCGGCAGTTTAATATAAATACAGCCCGCCATACACGCTCCGGCAGTTCTGCCTGCGCATGGACATCTAGCGATCGGTTGGCCTAAACACCCATATAACCGTCTGATACGTTCCGGCACCTCACACGTTCAGTCAAAACTGACAAGGCGCCGGAGCGCAAGAACGCTAAAGTCACAACATATTTATGTTGCCTTGCAATGTAATACTTAAGATTGTCCTTTCTTGTAAAACTTTTATCAGCGCGAACATGGAAACACGAGACCTAAATGGATTAAATGGATAGATGGAAAAAAAATTCAACAAAAGACAGTTCTTTGTCTGTGCCTAAAACGAAAGTCAATAATCGTAATGAAATGAGTGAAATGCGATCGAGTTGTACTAGAGATCTTCGACAAGATGATGATGATGTTACAGTCACATATACACCGTCGTCGTATAAATACAATCCATTTTCGCATTTGAATATTCAATACAACGATATTAATCGTGTTGTAGAGCGTCTATGCCGACTGCATTCTCTCGTTAAAACTGCTGCCACTCTGCGTGAAATTCGTGACCCGAACAGATAGTTCGTTACAACTAAATATTATAACCTATAGGGTATGCAAAG
>JARJEC010032526.1:0-18412 GCA_030264575.1 Tachinus sp. AB-2021
TCTTCTTTTCAGAATCAAAATGGAAACAGAAAAACATGGAAAATATTAAAGAGAAAGAAGGAAATAAATTAGGCTAAGATAATTATGCCTATCAAGAAAATGAAAAAATTGAAATGAAAAGAACATTCCCGGAAACAATAGTACCAAGCGAAATTGCGAAGATAAGAAAGAGAAGAAAAGAATTGCTCAGGAAAAGTAGAATCACGGAACAGACAAAACAATTTCCCAATGGTTTATACGCTATATCAAGAATGACTGAAAATATAACCTTTGAAATAGTCTAGCAAAGTGCATCCAACTATTGGGATTAAGGTAATACCATGCGCAAGTTATTCGCAAAGACCACTTGATTAGGCCAAGACCTCACTACGTAAAAAAAAGCGTTCTCCGTGCGTGCGTCCATAATAATTAATTTATGTTGGTTAAATATTAAGTATAAATTTTTATTCGAAGAAAAATACGTGAAACTGGCCGAAAGCGTAACCGAAACCAAAATTTTTGGCCGGTCAATAGTTGTAGCCCTCCAAAACATAATATAAGAGAGATACAACATTTTACCAAAATAAAATAGAAGGAACTACACGACATTTTACTTTACACTACAACAGACAACATAGTATTTTTAATTAATAGTTATTTAATCAACAAGCTTAATGGAAGCGAAGGCAATAATAATCTTTTTGGTTGATTTGCCAAAATTAACTAATTAACTAAGTTAATGGAAGCGATTAATTATCGAGATTATTAATCGCCATTAACAGTATTGATTACAAAATTTTTCCGTTAATCGCTACTTAAAATTATTTACAAAATTTAAATTAATTCCGTAAAGATTTCAAATCACATTATTAAAAATAGTATTAACGTAAAATAATTTAAATCTGTCAACTTAGTATTGTAAATTTTTTATTTCAATAACATAAATTTACAACTTATTACCTAACAACGCAACACTGTTTTTAATAGCTTTGCATGCATTAATAGGGGCTATTAACGGTCTCCTGTCAATCTATGCTGTCAATATAGACCCTTTAACAAACGACTAACGGAAATACCAGTAGATAATAAATTTATAATAACAAATAAAAATCTTAATAAAATAATGAATTTACCACAAACATACAAAGAAATGTATACAAACATATACATACAATTATCAATTAATATTTAAACTCTAAACAATTTTCAATAGTTATATATTAAGTGCATTGAAAATTATTGAAAAGTTTTCTTAAAAAATGTAGTTGCCTTGAAAGTTCATACATTTATTTTGATTTTAATCTGATAAAAATGTTTACCGATTGACAATCAAATTACAATTATCAAAATGAATGAATGCGATTTTTTAAAAGCAAACTTTTATGGATAATTTTTTAATTTCTCGAAATATATTTAGTAGGAGAAAAGCAAAATCTCAAAGATGGCGCTTTTGAGATGGTCAAATGGGGAAAACGCATGATCAATGGCAGCCAATGACAAGTAACCTGTCAATTCGAATTATGGATAAAATAAATGATATTGTTAATAGAAATAGGTTTATTAATAAAGGAAACGAGGTTTTTATAGCTGGGCACTAAACAAAAGCATTGTGTATAATTGATACAATGTATAGTTTATGTTGTTGAGGTTATTTTAAAAGCCGCCATGACAGTGACAGTTTACAATAACACTGATCACATGGGTTTTGTTTTCCCCATATGAGCAGTTCAAAATTTGACACCAGATGTCAGCTATTTTGCTGATTTTTTCCTATAGAGTATTTATTCTGATTTGCTTAATTAAATTTGTTGATTTTCTCCTATAGAGTATTAACTCAGATTTGCTCAAATAAATTTGTGAAAATATTAAATATTATTAGTTAATCAGATTTTATACATAAATGAGGTTATGTATGTGACACTCACAGATATTAACTCAAGCTCCATTAAAAAAAATTAAGCTGTAAATAATTATTATTTACAATATTCGTATAGATATTAATTAATTTATGTTTGATCTTTTTGCTGTAATTATTGCACATATGCAATTTTTACTGTTGTGAAAGTTGAATATGATTTCTCAATAAATTTAAAATGCCTCCACATAATTTTTTTTATAATTTTAGAAAAAAATAGTTTTTAAATATATTTCTACTATAAATCAAATATGTTAATATTGTTTAATATTGAATCGGTATGGGATAATTAAGTCATAATTTCATATTACAAAATACTTGAAAAATGCAACGAGGAAATGATTTGCAGTACGGAACTGTGTTACAGTAAAAATATCAACTATCAGGACACAATTGTGGTCAGGAACATTGACTTTTAGAATTTAAAAAAATAATGTTAGAAATAAAATCACAGATTTGTTATATATTAAAATCTTAGGCTTAGTTTTGCGCGTATATACTTGGCAACAGTGCTAATAGCAAGACTCACAACCACATTCTACAGCGAAGAACAAAATTTTAGTGCTACAAATGACAGTTCACCGGCTTTCTAATATTTGCTTGTAACTTATTACAAATAGTATAATTATTGACTCAATAGTTTTTTATAATAGCCCTATCCATATATAAGTGCTTTATTAATATTAACCATGTTGATCAAAGTAAAGGTAAATATTTGTAGGTTATGTTTTATGTTTCAATACTTATCTTTATTTAACTTGCAGACTTTAACTGGCAAAGAAATTGAGATTGATATAGAACCTACAGATAAAGTTGAAAGAATTAAAGAAAGAGTAGAAGAGAAAGAAGGTATTCCACCACAACAGCAACGTCTTATATTTTCAGGAAAACAGATGTATGTATTCGCCAATTATCAAATCATTGTCGATAATATATATTTATTCATATTAAACAATGAATATTTTATAAGCTCTTTAATTTAATTGAATAAATGAAAGTTAATCGAATTACATTCCAAACTCTACTATTTCAATTAAAATTCCAATTTTCAAGTAAAATTGACTGCCGATTAATTTTAAAACTAATTGTTGTATTTTTGCTTTGGCTGATTCAGAATAACATATTTGACGTATATAAATTTAAATATTCTAAGTTTTATTTACTAAACATCAAGATAGGATTCAAAGCATTATGGGTAATCTGTGTGCAAAGTTATATACTGTATTTTTATTTTATCGTTTAGCAAGTTAAAATTACTTTAATACCTTTTGCATAATATACATGATTTTGTTTATTCAAATGATTCATTGCCGTATTTTAGTTTGTTACTATTTTAATTAAATCGATAAATATTTAACAAATCAAATAAACTGTTGCTTATTTGTAAAAGTTAATCAACGGTGTGATTTAAAAAAATGGTATTCACAAAGCTAAAATTTGTAAAGAAAGGGTTTTTGCAAGCTCGATTATGAGGAAAGTGCAAGTTGGTGTTGTTTTCTTCAATCCTACATTTTTAATAATGAATTGACTATTGTGTGAATTAAAAATGGTTTTTATTTGCAGGAACGATGAGAAGACTGCTCAAGATTATAAAGTTCAAGGTGGTTCTGTCTTGCATTTAGTATTAGCTCTTAGAGGAGGGTCGAAGATGTGAAATGAAGAATACTGTTATTTAATTTAAAAAACATACTTTTTTGTTACATAATGATAAATAAAAAACTTTTAAAGTCAATTTTATAAAAACTCCGATTGTTTATTTATTAATTTTTATACTAAATATCGAAAATTCATTATTTAAATATTGTTTATAAAATGAATAATTTGTGAGCATTTTGATTGTGTTTATTCTGCAAATAAATTAATTTGATTTTATATTTATAAAATGTCGCTGTGAGAATAATTTTTAAGAATCATAAATCATGAGCATCATAAGGTTCTAGACTTCATTGTGTTAGTAGTGCTTTGAAAACTCCTTGCTGTACATTCAAATTTAACTAGAATTAAATATTTCTAAATGGAAACCTCTGTAATAATTGAAGCACTATTGCAATTGAATCAGAATAATCCTATAGGCAAGTTTAATTTTTATTTATAAATTTGTTTGAAGTAATGCTATAAATAAGAAATATAACCTAAAAAACGAATAGTCATTTACATAAATATACACATCCCGACATCTTTTCATATAATAGTGTACTACATTTAAACATTTACATACAAGTGACGACAGAGGGAGCTATAATTACAAATTATTTGTAATATTGAATTAGAATATTTATAATTATTAAATAATTACAATGCTATTTACTCCAAGTAATAATATACGATTCAAAAATTCACCTCGGTTGGGGTTCATTACTACATGGAGTAATGGCATTGTAATTATTTAATAATTATAAATACTTTAATTCAATCTAAGGCTCCACATAGTAAACTAAAATTATTATTTGCAATACAAATTCGTATTCGAAATATGTACCGTCCAGCAGAATTCTATTGATCCCCTATTATGTTCTTCGCTCAGCTCGTATGTAGTAAAAACAATATTTTATATACAGTCCATAGTTTTTTTTATGTTTGATTGATTAGATTTTGTTTAATATGTAGGAGGCGTTGATGGCAATTAAAAACGTTTTTAGGTAAACTATCGTTTTTATAGGATTTATCAAATTTTTTTATAAATATATATAAAATATATACTTTTTTGTTTCTTTTCTGACCATGTACTAACTTTTACAAAACGACATTTTTATAGTATTTTGTATTAAGAGTACTTATTAATTGTAATATTTGTAATTTAATTTTTAATAATAAACGTCAGTTATTAATGCCCGGCTGTAAAACGTTCAAGTTTGATTAACGAAATCAAGTTGAATATTCAAAAATGATTTTTTATAGTTCAATGTTACGGAGAAGGGAAGTATTATTGAAATATGTTCTGCAAAAATTATTTAAATAGTTTAATATAGAAGGAACAATGGGAATTTTAAAAATAAAAAAACATATGTACTTTCTGGATATCAAAAAAGAAAAAAGAAAATTTGTTTACTATGAAGATATCAGGTTATTCTTGCAAAAACGTTCCACTTATACAGGATTTCAGTGATAGTTATTTGTTTATCAAGGCCAGTAAGAGCTACTTTGCTGAATGAGTCTGAGAATTTCGACAAGAGCGAGCGTAGCGATAGAGGCGAACTTCATGCGAGGATAGCAAATAGTATTTCGGCCGCGGTGAACGCAATATTTTTTTAGGCGGCTGCAGTTTAGTATTTATTTATCAGTTACCGTGCTAATTTGTGATGTCAAACACTTTCCGGCCACTATGTGCGACCAGAACGTGTTTTGCAGTAGGGAACTGTCACTTTCAGTTACAGTAATTGAAAACGTCAACTTTTTGGATGTAAATGCAGCCTGAATTGACTTTCAGAAATAGCCGCCTAAAATGGAATCGCTTATTCTATGTTTGTTCGTATGCTTAATGTAAATGTGACATTTGAAAACGTTAGATACGTACGTCGGTTCTAACGTTATTGGGCGATGAATCATACTCACTCCTCAGCGAGACGATTTTACAAAGGATGTATTAAAAAAAAACAAAATTATACTGTATAAAGAAAAATTTGTACACTTCTTGTAAAACCAGAAGACGATGCGAAACGTCCACTTTTTGTATTACTATGAGCGATAAAATTTTAGAAAATCGATTATTGTAAATGGATAATATTTAGGACCTTTACAACAAATGGAGTTGTCAGTTCACAAAGTTGTCGAGTTCAGAGTGATACAAATCTCCATTTTATGATAAATCCAAGAAGTCAATACTATAAAAAGTAAATGGTATATCGTATGATAAAATGATTGGTCATATTCTTTCTAAAATAATTTAAATGCAAATTTTTATTTGGAAATGCTGCAAACATTTTTTGAAGCAACATTTTATGGAACATTTTAGTTTAGGCTTTTTATAAAATTGTATATTTCAACAAGATAAATTATTTGTAATTGGCCGAATCAAAGTTTTGGGCATAATTGGGTTCGTAGAAATCGATCAATATTATGGCCACCGCGATTCCCTGATATTTTTTTGCGTGAAATTTAATTTGGGGCATAGTTAAACAAAATGTATATAAAGTAAAATTGTTAAAAGACTTCGATTATATCTGAAATCACAGTAGATAAAATTAATAGAGTTTAAGAGACTTGAAATATGTACAATTAATGGAGAATCTTTATTTGAACAACTTAAATAATTTATTGTTGTTAATATTTTTCTTGTTCAGCTAATAAATAATAACAAACTGTGTAGTATTTATTGTATGTGTAGTTATTAATAAGTAGAGTTTGAAGACGTGGGTACGTTTCTAAAAATTATAGGAACAGCTTTGCCATGGTCATGTGGTTATTAACTTTGTAATCTGAGTAAGTTCTACGAGAATCTAATACAATCTATTTTATTATTTTTTCATTCAAGTGTTCATAAATTTCATCTCATTTAGCTTTTTTTCTAATTAAAAAAGTTTTGGCGTTTTGTATAAATTTATTTGTTCATATTAAATTGAGATTCTGAATATTTTTGTTTTTTTTTGATAAATCGTATAAAAATGATATTTTCCCTAAAAACTTTTTACATTTTTAGTTCGTCAACTCCCCTATATATTAAAGAATTATAATGGTGCAAAGTAATTTTCTACACAAAACAACAAGCAGACCGATGCCTTATAGTTATTTATTTTAATTAATTGTTTTTATCATTAATAAGTAAAATAGTTGCAAACTTTCCATCTGGGAACATACTGTGTATACAGGGTGCATGTAATTTTAATTCTAAAATGCTGAAAGTTTTCGTCCTTACGAGGTCCTTAAAGTTTCAATTTTGTCAGTACAAATATTGGTAAATTGCGAATTTTATGTAAAAATTTGCCTTACTTTTGATGTGTAAACATCTATGCTATCGGTCTGTGGCCGGGGTTTATTTGAGAATTAGCGTTACCATCACTAAAGACGTCAGCTTCACCTGTGACGCCAGCATCACTGTCATCGTCAGTGGTCTGAAGTCAGATACAAATGTACATATTTATGTGACGTCAGTGTGCGTGCGACGCAGCTGTTGTATGAGTGAGTGAGGGTGTTTACACATCTTTTGTGAGTACAGTGATACTAACTGTTGTTTTTTTAGTATAATAAAAGTTACAAGGTTTATTGAATATTAATAATAAGAAATATGAAAAATATGCAAATTACTTACGCTTCCCAATATAGCAAAACTTAAATAAATTATTTAAATAAATTAAATACAATTAAAATTATAACGTAGGCCATGTAATGAACACGTTAGTTTGTTTGTTGCTGCATTTATTTAATACAGCCATTCAACAAATTACGCCATTGACACTCGAGAACGGCATGAATTTGAAACCTGTCCCTTGGCCATGTATCTTCGTCTATCGTTATAAAAAACTTTAATTATATTAAAAAAATTTACTTACAAATTATAATTTATTAAAAAATAAACAAACTTGTTATTTTATAATGGCATTTGCCAAGTCTTTTAATCGAAAGGAAAATTGAAACCACCTGCAACGTGTTTAGAAGTAAACGGTGGCTTATTTGAACTTTTGTAGTTTATAGGAACTTGATTTATATTTTTTGCAAAAGTAGTCTTTACCACTGAACACATCATGCAAGTGTTCGGAATTGCCAAATTAGAGAAATTTTACTAAAATTGCAATTAATTACAGAAATTTTACTAAATAAAGACATTAATAAATGTTGATTTGTATAATATAAGAATAATCACTAAAAGTTGCGATTTATGGGAAGAAATTTACTGAAATTGCAGGAAATTAAAAATCATTTTGCAATATAACATTTGTTTAAAAAATGCATTCTTGCAGTTGCAGCTTTTGATTAAAATTAAAAAAATATTATTTTTTTGCGAATCAGAAAAATACTTTTAACATGAACATTTTAAAATAGTTGGCGCAAAAGATTTTAATTTGACTTCCGTCACCGGTTTTTTAGTTCACAACCCGCAGAAAGAAGTTTTACCTAAATAAAACTGAAACCGTAACCAAACCGATTGATTTGAACCGAAACCGAACCGATAAAAACCAATCTAACCGTGAACCGAAACCGAAGTAAATTTTACATTAATTCTTTACGTTTTATTTACGAAAATCTGTTGATAATTATTTACTTATTTTAAATGTATTACAAAATAATAAATTTAAGGCGCAACATGACACTTGATATTTGTTAAACTTAACAAATATCAGTTATGACATGTTGCCCCTTAAAATTACAAACAGTTATTTCTATTTTATTATTATCATTTTAAATTTTGTAATAGTACTTACCATGCAACGTGCATTAATTAAAGAACTATTTAATTCATGTAATAAAAACAGGTAATGTGAAAATAAATTTATATTTTAAAATAACAAATGGTAGTAGCACAATCGACAATATCAACACTGTGGCGATGCTATCTATAACAAAAAATAAAAATTAAGTATATTCATAAATAAAACAAATCCTGTGACAATAAAGTTATCTCACATTACATTTAATATACAATATGAGAGGTTATGTATCAATATTTACAAACATTGTAAATGAACTTCAATATGCGAATGAATAATGAAACTAGATAGTCGGTTTTATTATGTTATTTTAACGTTGCAAAATTTATGTTTTGTTTGCCTTCTATACTTACATTTTTCTATGTATCCTTTTTAACAAGAATGATTCTGAAAAGAGAAGCATTTCTCTTTTCAGAAACAACGATTGCTGCACTGTGCTGTTTTGTATCATAAAATAATAATCAAATCAATGGAACTCCATCTTACCTGTACTGCAAGATAAGATTTTAAATAGACGTACAGACTTTGAATTAGAGACATAGAAATTTAATATCCACACCACCACACAAGTTCACATTTTTTGAAAGGGGGTTTACGTTTAATATTTACAAATTATTTAATAAAGTACTAGATGGCCTTAAAGTATTAAATATAAAATGTTTTTAAAGTGCCCACAAATGAAGTTCACCGTCCATCAACACAAATACATAAATCTTTTCAATCAAAAATTGAAAGACAAGATATTCGTAGCGGGTCTCTGGAATGAGAAGTACATGATAAAAACGATAAATATGATAAGTAAGGATGATAAGCATTTAATATATGTTTTAGTTCTATTTACATATCTTAGGTTATTGGGCTAAGACTTAGATCTTCTGTAGTGTTTCTTACTCCTTTTTTGTTTCCTGAAATACCTTTTGTTTTTTTTATTATCTCTAATTTTTTTTTATTCAAACTGCATTTAGAATTATTGTTTACAGTTCTTTTATCATTGCCTCTACATACACTCTTTTATAATAAGAACTTTTTAAATTTGATCTGAAGTCATCAACGAGTGCTTCGATAAATCCTTATTATTTTAAACTTTTTTTTCATTACCGGAAGTTTTGTTCTACCGTTACGTAAATGTTTCTAGTCAACACACACTGTATATTATTCAAAGCTTTGTTGTTTCTGTATTTATATTTCAAAATCTTTTTTTAAATACTTTTATAGCCTTTTTTCAGTAGACAGAGAGTATGACAGCGTTTATATTTTACGGCTTGCTTGCAACTTGCATTTCTGCTTGACCGTCTTTCTTATCCAATAATAACTGAATACTTTCTGGTCTACATTATATATGCAGCTATTAGTTCAGTATCAGTAAATACTATACTTCATTAAAGTCTTTTTATCTAGTATTGCGTTACGTTTCTATATAGTTTAATACCACTTGCTTATTTGCATTGTATTAAGTTTGATGAATAATATATCTTTTATTGATTTTATTCTTATATAATTCTAAATAGAAGAGTTATTTCAGTTGTATCTAAAATAGCAGAATATTATTTATTGTTTAAGCGTCATTAGTACAAAGCATGATTTCCGGAAATCATACAATAATACAATAATTTTTATGAAATCAAAATTTTATAAGTAGATACGTCAAAAAATATGGTTAATTGGTACAAAAATGTAAAATAAGATTTTTACTGTAAAATGGATCCGCTTTGTTGAAAATTTGAAAAGATTATTATTGGTTTATGGTTATAGTGAGAAATAACTTCAAACGACATATTATGGAGTTTATTTGTGTCTCAACGTTTTTCACAAGATGGAGTTATTGCCACTCTTTTATTTACATATGATTTATTATTATTAAAAGAAATACTTGGGCACAGTGAAATTTAAAAAACAGCAGTAAACTTGTATTTTGACTGAATACATTGTATTATAATATTATTATTATTTGGACAATATATAATCGAAGTATTAATATTTGAGAAATTTAACATAACTTATTAATTCATTTATTTTCAGATTGCCAAGGAGACATTATACAATTATTGGAATGCAATATTCACTCAGCGCATGATATATACAATATCGGCTACCATGAAATTAAAAATGCTCTTCCAGTTATAATTTCTTTCAATCCAGAAGATAAATCGGTTATTTGGAGTTATATAATTACGAATCTGTATTATCTGAATCAATTAAAAGCCAATTTTCAACAATCGGTAGAGCATAATGACCTCAATTTACAAGACCGCAAATTGGTGTTCGACATATTAACACAATTTACTGGAATTGCTATACGATGTAATTTGCTACCAAATTTACCAAAATATTTGAAACATTCATCGGAGTCATTTTATAATGAAGAAAATATAATAATGATGCAGTATAAACGACTTAATAGTACCTGTTATGCAATATTGGAACTATTAAAATGTCCTATATTAAAACATATAATTATAGTGGACACTTTTCAAATTTTGCTTAATGGTTTGTATCAAATAATATATTGTCCTGTGAGAAAAGCGGATGACAATATTAAAGATAAATTTGTAATGACGCATGAAATTTATGAAAAATTAATGCAAGATAAAAATATTTTCAAAGAAAAATTTCAACTGTTATACGAATTAATACCAACGAATATTTTTGCAAAAGAGACAATGTTATTGCTTCAAAATAATAAAACTCGTTGGTTCAAAGCAGCGGTAAGTGCCAATTTAACACATATATTGCGTTCCCCGAAAGGTCTAGAAATAATTTCAGTATCTTTATTAGAAACAATCACCGACTATAATTCTTTAGACAGTACGAAATCATGGAAGGCATTGGATATATTAATCAAGTTAGTAATGAGCCTTAAGAAAAGTAACGATTTCGAATCGAACATATGCAAACAAGTCGCTGACTTGTTATTATTAGAGACGAGCAACGGTGAGCAGATCGAACCGTTCGAATTGATTTTTCTTATGTGTACTAAAACGTTATTTAATGATAATAAAGATGCTCGATGCACACGGGACTTGCTAAGTGTGTTATTAAATCCGTTGATTAATTTAACAAACATTACTTATAAGTACGAGGATGGTGCCGATATAACGGAAATTCTATTACGAACAATCAGATTGTTGCATTCTGGTTTTCTTGGCAATAACGTTAATGATCCAGATTTACCGCTGAATATTCTTACACCTGTATTAAATGTCCTGTTTAAATTATACGCAATAACATCATTTTCATCATCGCAATCGTTGCAATTTAATATATTAAATAAACAATCGCAACAAATTATTATTGCATATTTGGAAAAAAATAAGGACCAGCATTTGAATACATTTGATGCACTTTTTTTTTCTATACCGACACAACATATTTTACCATTAAGATCTGACATAGAGTTACTAATTTGTGATGAAAGAATCGTTATTACATATGCCAAAGTGAAACAACACTGTTTTATAAGATGTGATTTTCTAAGCTTATTCAAGGAAAAAAATGAATTGTTAATGAGTTTTTTTATTTATTTACTTAATAGTTTAAGTAATAAGAGTAAATATTTTAAAAATGATAGTAATTATGATGTAGTTCAAGTTGAACCGGAACTATTGATAAATGAAAGCATTGAACGCAATTTAGTTGTATATAATTTACTTGCAAGCCTTTCAGAAAATAAATCCATTCAAACGTACATTAATGCAAATCCTAAAGAAATAATTGATTATATTAATTCATCATTAGAATCTGCAATAGCGTCGAGGTCTCATATTACCAAACGTTCGGAATCGGATACATTTCAATTCACTTTTCAAATTATCATGATTGTGCAAGCCTTGGTGATGAACTGCACTGCAGAACAATTGAAACAATATTACATTTTAAAACATTCGTTGCAAGTTATTTTAACGGAATCGAATAATGAAGAATTGCGACAGTTGGTTAGCTCTATCGCACAGTTACTAGAAGAAACGAATGGTATTAATTGCAATAAAGACAGTAATGAGTTAGAACAAGCTATACTGGATGTATGTGATCCATTACTACCAGTAAGAGGGCATGGTATAATGGCTTTAGCAAAATTGGTTGAAAAGAAGGATCCTAACGCAATTGATCGTAAAATGTACATTTTAAATATATTTCTGGTAAGATTATTAACTTTTTAGTGCTTGTAAAAATATTTAAATATTTAAATGTTTTTTATTTTTTTAGCAAAATATCAAAAATGAAGACACTTTTATATATTTGGCTGCAATTAAAGGTTTGTCAGAAATGGGAGATATATTTCCAGATATTGTTTTACAAACGCTAACCGAAGAATATTCTGATCTAAATAGAAAAAGTCTTGAGGATAATATAGAGCTGCGCCTTAAATTGGGAGAAGTTCTTGTGCAAGTAATTAAAAAATTAGGTAAGATATTATTAAAAACTACAATTATTAAAATAGCATTGACATTACACGTAATAGTTGTTTAATCAATTAGTTTGTTAATGAATCGAAACTGTTTAATATATGTGAGCTACCATAAATACATATTTGGCTGCCTATTAATCGGTACACGGTAAGTTAATCATAAATCAATTCATCGAAAATTAATTCATCGAAAATCAATTCATCAAAAGCGAATTCATCGAAAATAAATTCATCTAAAGATCAATTCATCGAATCATCAATTCATCGAAAACAATATTTTGTAGTGGGACTGCCGAGTGGACCGGAAAGTCAAACAAGCAGTGAAAAATATAAATTGAAAAACTATAGTTATTAAATAGCTATCATATTTTAATTTTTAATTATTAATAATATTTAAATTTTACATTCCGAAAATAAGCGAGATAAAAGATACGATAGATATTTTGCAATATTTTGTAAAAACCGGTTATTTAAATGGATACAACAAATGGAAACTGTAGTGCGTTATATTTTTATAAAATATTGAATTTAATCCCGATTTTAATGATATATGGTTTATTAGGTTTGCTGTTAACAAAAATGGATAATCACATTTTTATAATTAATTAAATTAAAATTTATACAAATTAACTAAGAACTGCTAATAAACTGATATTTTAGTTGTGTATCTTAAGCAACTGGTTTTTTTTACTATTAAGAAAATAGATATTTTAATTTAAAAACAAGTTATATTTATTATACTAGTCATACGTTAACTTTTACAATTTAAAATAAATATTAATATCGCATGAATTATTGAAACATGAAATCTGCCTTGGTGGGTGTTTTAAATTTATATTTTTAGAAAAAAAAAAGAAATGAAAGAATGGCTATCAATTGCGTCAACAGTAAGTGGATTTGTTGTTGTAAAATTGTCTAGTGTAGCAAATCTAAAGAGAAAAGTATTGTATTTTCTGACGAGTATACAATAACAAAAAAAAAACGAAAATTTTCTCGCATACGATTCTGGACCCGAAGATGATTGCATTTTAACTTTTTCTACGCAAGGCAGTTTGGACATTTTACGACTTTCGAATCATTGGCATGGATATGGAACCTTTAAAATAGTCAATATTTCAACAATTATATACCCATCTATGGATTAAAAGAAAATAAATCTATTCTATTAGTGTTTGCTCTACTCCCCAACAAAAAGCAGGAAACCTAATTTTGATTTTTAACACAATTAGAACAATTAATTGGTCAATGCAACCCAGAAACATTTTTTACTGATTTTGAAAATGCTATGATAAATGAATTTGAAATAGAATTTTCCTTAACGAGACATTGACATTTTTTGGTATTTGGAACTTTATTCAGTTTATTAAACGAAAACAAAGTTTAAATGAGTTTAGAATTGAACAATATTTAAATGGACAAGATTCTCCCCGTAAGAAGAAAAAATATCGTGATAATAAAGCTAAATTTCGTGTCGTAAGTTGCTAGAATCAAGTACCCGATGACTTAAGTGTGTGTAATTATTTGCGATCTGTTGCATATAATCTATCATATTAAATGTGTTTTAACCTTCCATAATGATATTGAATGATTATCCAGTTTGACCAATAACAATTTTGAGTCATCATCAGTCCAAATTTTGCAATTGTTATTATTGAAATATACGTTGCATCTTTTTCGGCCAACTTTAAACTAAGAGTAAATTTTCATCAAATTCTGAAATAAATAATACGTTGCAATATTATTATTTTCATATTATAACGTAGTAAGAATAGCGTTCTATTTTTATAAATATTTCTTTTTCGTTTGCAATGAATCTTTTTTAATTTTTTAAAATAACAAAAGTTGAGTATATGGTTCTGTTTAAAATTTAATAGAAGGGGTTGTTTCCGGTATAGCCGGAAGTGACACCAACCTCATAAATATCTCAATAAATTTCATTTTTATATACACTTGTATGAATTTCATTCTTTGGCTTCATAAATAACAAAATAAAATAGGCTTTTTTATGACTTGGGTCACCCAGTATAAACACAATAATCATTGGATACTTATTTCAATAGAATCTATTATACTTATAATTATAATTCCATTTTTTATTATTAGAAAACAAGACACGATCTGAAAAATGTAAATCTGCAATTTTTAAACTTTCGTGGTCTATATTACACCCTCCAAATTTCAAATTTGCAAGTTTAAAGATAACATAAAAAAACGCCTGATCCTTCTATGCTGGACCGTCGTGTATAGCAAAGTATAAACTGTGTTCATTGCACTATAATGTTAAATGTTATTTCAACAATAAATACAATAATTATAGTATTTTAATTTTACATATAATCAATAAATGGCATGTTTCTATTGAACTCGCAACAAATCTAAATTATTGAAACCTATCTCTGACTGGAACATCACCTTCATTTATAACTGGAGAACGGTTAATGTGCACTCACACCTGTTATTTTGCAAATTGTTACTGGATGTGCAGTAGCAGAAGTACATATCTCATATGCAGTTATGATATTAATTGAAAGTTGGAATCATTATTTATAAATCATTAGGTAGTACATCCTGTTGCGCAATAACTTGTAGTTTTATTAAATAGTTGTTTTATTCTACAAATTCATGTCGATTGCATTAAATCGTGATTAATTGCATCATTTGTAATAAAGAAACATCGTATTATAATATTTGTGCAGAATTATTATGACATAACAAAAAGAATAAAACTTATTCAAAATTAATAACCGAAAACTTAATTAGCTATTTTAGGTCTGAAAATTTATTCTTGTTGATAAATGCATTTTGTAAATTTTTTTCAGTAGAATTCAAATTGCAATAGTCATGGCACTTGAAATGCTTTTTTTCTAATTTGGTATTATATATATTCAATAAAACCATTGCAGATTATGCAGAATCATATAATTAAGCGTTTATTTCTGAAAGAACAATTGTACTCAACAGAACATCTGTATTCTGAAATAAATTTATTTAATATAAAATCATTGTTTATAGAAAAAGTTGTTATTTTCACCAAATTTCAATGTAACAATTGTAACTGTTTTGGTACAAATTCGTATACTACCCGCCAAGTTAATAACCTACATGTCAAACTTCCTGAAATAAGCAACAATGTAAACAAGAAACTTATCTCATACATGGGGGTTAAACTAAAATAATCAAATTCCACGTTCCATTAAATTAATTACCCATAGAAAAATTTTTGCTAGAAAACTAAGACTATTTATAAAATCATCTTATAATTCATTAATTAAACTTTGGTAATTGTGAGAGTATCTAAATTAGAGAAAACACAAAAAAAAAATTTATTCACGCCGGTCATATACGAGTTTTATTCAGGCGACTGTATATCTACTTATTTTTGTGGCAATAAATGAAATTTAAAAAAATGGGCAGCACAAAATACCTTGGAGGGTCGCATGCGGACCGCGGGTCATAGTTTGCCTACCCCTATTTTATAGTAAGTAATGGTCACGAATTTCGTTGATAATTAATAAATGATTGAAATCGAAACAACATAAAAACTGTTTTATACGGTTAATTTTATTGCGTGGAGATATATTAAATGTGCACATTTTATAGTAACTTCATGCTGTTCGACTGTTCTTGCGAATTCCGTATGTCATTTTTGCCGTGGTATTAAATATTTATATAACGGAATGAATATTTTTAAAAGCGAAGTTGTCGTTTCATTCTCGGTCTGTTCAGGCAAAGAAGTGACGAGTAATTTAGTTATTATTGCAAATGAAGAGGTGTGATTACCTGAATAAATGAAAAAATCAAAATAACCGTAATTGTGAAATGGTCTAATTCATATTATCATATAATCCGACATACGATCACATTTTAACGATTAGTTTATTTATCATCTCATTTCAGTATATATAATATTAATGATTAGCTTTTACCTCTTAGTTTACTTTCTCAATAACATTAATGTAGGCCAAGTTTTGTTTTTTGTCTTCTAAATTTACAGTATAACTTGTTTAGATTATAGTTTCAGTGTACTGTACATTTACATTCTTAAAATTGATAAAGACGTTTAATTTATATTTTCAATTATTATCAGCTCCGGCTTACTTATAAAAGTATTGACTTAAAAAATATATGTTTAAATCTCAATAATAACTAAATTTAGTATTTTTACTAAAACTTTGTTGGGGGCGATTTTTCAAATCTAAATCAATCACTCGAATATTTTCAATCAATCTGAATTTCAATCATTTTACATTTTCTCCTTATCTTTTGCTTCATTTTTTTTACGCGTCAATTGCATTAAACACGTGACGTGTAATGTACTATGTAATAATTTAAAAGCCGACTTCGCCGGCGCAGCGGTTCAGAGACCATCTACGGTTCCGGGTTCGATTCCCGTCGTTAATAAGTTTTTTTATAAAAATTGTATAAAACTTCTGCTATGTGGTCCAAGCACACTTACATTTTTTAGTAAAATATACATTAATTTTATAAGAAATTAATCATTTTCTATAAACAAGGTCAAATAATTTAAAAAATAAATTGTTTAAAATTTGAGTTTTCCAAAATGCCATTACGTTTTTGTGAGTACCTACTACAATTATTACAAAATTGATTACAAGAAAAATATTCGCAAAAAATAAAAAATGGGGTAGTTAGTAATGGGTGGAAATCGAAAGTCTTGATTACGGGAAAAATAATTAAAAAATATTTGTAATAAATTGAGGTAGTTTTTTAGGAATTCAGGGGTGTAAATCAAAATAACCTAAAAAATTCTGAAATTATAAAACTAGTTCAAGTTAAACTTTTCATTACAAGAAACATAATTTAAAAAGACGGAGCAGTCGCGCCCCTTGTAGATGCGAAAACACCGAATTCCATTTTTAATTGAAAGCTGTGTATTTTGGTGCTCCATATTGTCACTGTCACTCATGATATTGTATGTTATTGTCACTAATATAGTTTGTATTTTCTGTGCGAATTTCGTGCTGTTTAGGCTTTCGTGATTACCAAGAAGATATTTGTATAATTGTGATAGATTTTAAGAGATGGACATCGAAATAATCCAATAAAATGCTGAAACCAGAAATGTGTATAAAAATGACCTTCTAATTAAAGGAAAATTCCAAAAAAATCCTAAAATACTATTAGATTTCGAGTATTTACTGCCAAATTATGGCAAAAATTTAAACTCAATGGGGTTTAAATCATAATTACGCATTATAACCGTGCAAACAAAAATGCTCGATTGGGCTCGATACATTACTAAAAGTTTAACTATTGTCAAGAAAATACTATCTTGCACAAGATTATCTATAATGACCACTCCTACGCGTTATTTCTTATGTGCAATAAAAAAGAAAAAATAAAATACATATCTGACGGCTCCATGACAAAAATAATATTTAAAAAAAATTTAATTCCAAACACGGCTTGGCAAGATCGCCTAACAATTTACTATAAATACAGTGCCACAGTGCTAAGAGCATGATTGGTCTCGGTATTTAAGAAATATATAGGCACAAGTATTTACTTTAATTGTTTCATGAATATAAATGCATTAATAAATTGTACACTTTCATTTTTGATTTTTCTGAGCTTTTACCCCATCCTAAAAATTGGAAATATTGTAAAAAACAAAAAAATAGTTTAAAAATGAATGATAAAAACAATTAAAATTTCGGACATTTACGTGATTCCAGTAAAATATTCCAGTTCTTTTGCACAATTTTAAATTTGCTCTCATTACTTTTGTAG
>JARJEC010032530.1:0-13253 GCA_030264575.1 Tachinus sp. AB-2021
TTGTAACGTGTGTGGATTTGGATAATTGATTATAAACTTTTTACTTAATCATTTTGATTCTATATTTATTTTGAAACATTGACATGAAGAAAAAGGGAAACAGTTCAAGTCTAAGCTTGATCTTCCACTGAAAACCTAACAATAAAAGTTTATTTAAATAAACAAAAATGAAAACTGTAAAAAAACTGGTTTTTTAAATTATTTACATATAATTTCTAAATATATAATATACATCAGAATTAATATATATATAATATATAATATAAAATGCGTTTTGTAAAAGAAATTCCTTTATTTCAGATTTGTCGCGATGTATGGGAAGATTCCGCACGTTTTGTGATAAATTATTATAAAATTTAATGACACAATAATTTATACCGGTTTTTGATTTAGACAATCTCAAGTAGTTAGGATATACGTCCGTTCCTCTTCTGGTCTGATAATTGTTAATTTGATAATGATATTGATAACATTGAAAAATATATAAGCAGGGTACAGTTAAGATTCGAAAGGATATGTAACTTTCCCTGCAATCATCCCTATACTTCAGTCCCGCTATAATTCTGATGGCTTTTCTTTGAAGTGAGATCTATTTTTAATGGTAGAGTGTTAAGATGGTAGTAACGTCGCAAAGTTCGGCTATTGTCCGCCGGGAACGCATACTTCGGATATTTTTCATTGGAGCAATTACCACCCATGATTAATAGAAAACCAAATATGCACTTGTGGTAGTAATTAAGATTGAAATTCCCTAGATGGGGTTTTTTAATAGACAGAAAAATATAAAACAGAAAAGAATTGTTATTTGCAAAAATTTATTATGAAACACTTGCATTAGGGAAAGTTTCTAACTTTAACTTTGCAATAATCCTTTCAATGATTAAGTTTAAAAAAATGAACAATTTTTGCAAAATAAGTTAATTATTTATTATAATAATTTAACAGGAATGCTTCATTGAGAAGCTGCAATTATACTCGTATTAATTCCGAAAACAGAATTCAATTATCTTACTATTTGTTTTTGAGAAAAGCTGGATACAAGATTTTCCCAATTTTCCCCATTTAATATCTCTAGATCTAACTTATATTATTTAGGCCTTAAAGCAAAACGCTTTGCTCGTCGTAGCGTTATGCGATTTTTACATGTACTAATGGGGTAGCCCAAATAAAATAGCAAATGTGCAGATTTGGCCTCACTGTGCGTATCTAATAAAATTATGCGATCCCTGGCCCACCTTCATTTAATATTGGTTCAGTTCATTTGTTAAGTAGTGTATTATAAAAGCATAAAAATTTTAATTACCTCACTTTGTCCTATCTCGGCAATTTGTAGCAAGACAGGTGTTCCTTTAAATCTTGCACCACCACTAAGAGTTCCACCAGGATCTGTAACATCACCTTCTAGTGTAACACAGGTTTTCCTTATATTGTCATTAAAAGTAACTTGTCTAGCAGCATTCATATTACTACAAATGAAAATATTTCCAAATACAAATTCCATTGCGGGTTGTAATTTCTTATCATAGTCTATTAAAGATATTGCTGGTTTTACATTCTCCTTACCTACCTACAATTATATGATACAATTAAAACATAAAATGAAAATTATATAAAATATAATTACCAAATCTTGTGCACATTTAATAATGTTATTGTTAAGTCCTCCTCCTCCTTTGATTTTATTTAATGGTATAAAAGTGGTTCGTGATTGCAATTGACCTTTTTGCAATAACAATTTACTAATATAATCATTTTCCACAATAACATTGTATAACTAAAATTATTATACAGTATTAAGAAATGATCCCATTAAATTTAGAAGTGTGTTCAAATGATGATTGTTCCCTCAAAGAGAAAGAACTTGAACAAAGTTTGAGAACCAATAAACACCGCACCGTTTTGCTACATACGAGGGAAATCAGAAAAGAAGTTAGTAATTTTTTTTAGGAAAACTATACGTTGTTTTCAAAATCTGAAATATACATGTGAAAAGACATCCACCTTCTCCACGACAAAGCTCGACCCCATGTTGCACATGTTGCGTCTGTTAACTCGCTTTTTAGGGATGGCAGGTTGGCACACCTTCCCTACAGTCCCGACTTCCTCCCGATTATCACCTCTTCGGTCCAATGAAGGGAGGACTTACTGGTCAACACTCTGAATGAAAGTGATGATGAAGTGAAGTCTGCCGTCCGTCAGTGGTTGCGCAAACAGCCTGACAAAATGACTTGGAATTTAGAAAATCGTTTCCAGCAGGGACAAATGCATAAACAAATTGGGCAACTATGTTGAAAAATGAAGAAAGAGTGGCGCTTTCACATATGTATTTTAGATTTTAGAACTTCTTTTCTGATTACTCCTCGTATATTAGAAAAATACAAAAAATTATAATTAAAAAATAATGTGAGATAAATATATATATACCTTAGAACCAGCAGCCGTTTCCAAAGCAGTTGAGTATAATGGGTCTTTTAATTTAAATAGTTTACAAACAACTCCACAAACTTTTGACTTATTAAAATTAGGCTCAGGATCTCTGTAATTAAATTTTGTGTAGGGTCTTCTAGCTTCAAAATTTTCAATATTATCCTTTAATCTTTTTATATCAGTGGTCAAATCTCTTTTTAAGCTCTGAATTTCATTGATTTTTTCTTCTGAATAATTTAATCTGGATAATGAATCCTAAAATAAAAACATTTAAAGTATTGTAGTAAATGTTTTTTGGTTGGACGCAAAAAAAATTTATTGTATGAACAAAGAAAAACACGTTTAAGAAATTAATGTTCATTTTTTAATTAGTGTACCTCACAAACATGTAATTTTTATACTAAAAATTCAAAACCATCGTGGAGTCGAAATATAACTGGGATATTTAAAATTTCACATTCACGATTGAATGCGCTCGATCGTGTACTCATTTTACAAACTTATGTGTCAGACATAAACGCCAGAGTTAGTTTTAAATTTCTCATATAAATCAACGTGCGCAATTATTGTCATTATTGTTTAGTGCTAGCGTCAGTCTTGTGTCAGATTGGTCACCTAAATGAGCACTTTAAAGGGGTCTGGATTGAGTAGCTGAGCCTACTGCTAACAACCAATCGCATGCAGGCTTGCTTCTGTTCACGAACCGATCATGCAGTTTTCTTTGTTTACTTCGACTACATGGTAGATATGAATATAGTATAAACAAAATTCCATATTGTAGTAAAAAATACAACCCTTTAAGCCAGACGTTTTTTATGAACTTGTTCTAGCATTTTTTGTCAAATTTTCTACGTTCCATTTAAATGTGATAATATTTTATTTACATGACAATTTTGATATGTTTTATTTCACATTCAAATATAATTTAATGTTGGGGGTTATTCTTCTAGCTGTTCCATTATTTTCTTGTGCACTTTTCAGTACAATCAAAACAATAGAGTGCTTTACAAGTCAAAGTGACCTGTCTACAGCAAATGCGGTCTTGCAATATACATGGTAATAATAATAATATTTACAAGCTTTCGCTGATGGCTTCATTTCATTGAATCCTCACCTTAGTGTAAAAAAATTCTAGGTATTGTTTCATAAAACAAGTAGAACGTGCGTTGTGTGATCCATATACAGAATGCAAATTAATTTACGCTAGGTAACTTTGTAGATCGTTTCAAAAAAAAAACAAAAATCCTAATTCTAGATATTCTTTGTTTGGCCTCTAAAGTTTCAATTTTGTCAATACAAATATTGTTTTGATTCCGTATTTTTTGTACCAATTTGCTTTCTTTATTTATTACAATAAAAGTTACAAAGTTTACTGAAAATTAATATTCAAAAATATGAAAAAAATATGCACATTATAAAGAATAAAATTAAAATTATAATGCTTGAAGAACTGAACTATATAGGTTTAATTGTTACTGCTCATTTAAAACATTAACAAAATAATATATATATATAATGAACACATCAAATTGACTTTCGTGCTGTATTTCTTTCATGCAACCATTCAACAAATTACATTATTTACGATAGTTACGATATTTGAGAACGTCATGAATTTGAAACCTATAGTGCTTAGAAGCAAACAGTGGCCAATTTGAATAATTGTAGTTTATACTGAAAAATAATATTTGATCTGTGTTTGCCTACATTATAGGTTTTTATTTTAATACAAATATTTGCCAAGCATAATGAAACTTTGAGGACCTGGTATGGCCAAACAAAGATGTTTTCAGCATTTTGGAATTAAGATTTTCGTTTTCTTTTAGCACGATCTACAAAGTTACCTGGAATTTGTCCGCAAATTAATCCCCACCATGTATATAACAAGTGTCCAATTTATCAAAGACATTGAAATATCTCGAAAACTAAGCATAAAAAAAAACTGAATAAAATCTGTCATAATATGGTACCAAAGTCAACCCCCCACCCCAGTCCCCTGAGGTGGCGGTGGAGACAACTACAAAATCTTAAATGAGAACCCCGATTTTTTATTAGATTCGGATTCTGCGGAAAAAATACATGATTTTTGTATGAAACAGTTTTCTTTTTCATGATAGATAGTGCTGTAATCGTGAAAAAACAAAATTGAAAACAATACGGTTTACCTTGGTTACAGTGCCAACTATCATGCAACGAGAAAAATGTTGAATGCAAAAGCTGCGTATATCTTCCTGTAGAATATGAATCTAAAAAGAGGCCAAATGAAGAACTTCTCAGCATTTTGAAATTAAGATTTTCGTTTTCTTTTGACTCAAAGTATAAAGTTAAATAGTCTTTGTCGACAATTAATCCTCATCCTGTAAATATAGCAAGTGACCAATTTTAATTTATCCACTGGAATATCTCAAAAAATTTGCATCGCCCAAAAAAATGTTTCAAACAAAAGTGTAATAGTTTTGAAGAGACATCAGATCTCATCAGGGCAGCAACTTTGGAATCTTAAATAGGAACCTTAATTTATTGTTGCAGATTGGAATTTTACAAAAACATACATGACTTTTCATACAAACATTTTTCTTTCTGTATGATAGCAAAATTAAAAATGGTGCAGTATGCCTTTGTTACAGTGCTAACTATCACACAATTTAAAAAATGTATTTTTGTTTCTTTGGGTCTTCTACTAAAATAATCTTGCAAGTAACAACTAATAAGTCATAGAATGAAAACAAAAATTAAAAACAAAATTCTTGAACCTAACCCCCCCGTCCTGACCGTGGCTCCTTTACATTGGAATTGCCCATAAATAAAATCCTTATTCTGTCATTCTGACATCAAACTCTTTCTAGATCCTTGGCCCAAGAGAAAGGTCTTAAAAGAAAGGTGATGAACCTGTCCTTTCCAGGTTCATCATCTTTATGTCAAACATAGATATTTTAGCATTTTGTCCTTAAGACACACTTAATAACGAGTTTGAAATAGTTCCAGTAGTTATATCCCGAGTGCTTGTCAAATATGAAAATATTTTTACAAGTTGTCAAAGTACATATGTAAAAATATTCAAGGATGGCATACAAGGATATGTTGACTTTTTCCAAATAATAAATTGAAATGACTAATGCATTATCATTTTTTAATTTAATTGACTCCAGGTTGATTGACCAAAACGAAAAGAATACATTTTAAAATGTCGAAAAAATATACAATCTATGCACACGTGCAAATAAAATGCTATTTTTATGGAGCATCAACTACTCAATAATATTTGTCCATTGCTGAGATTTTTATAATATGCATCAATATTAGTTAAAATTTTGTGACGAAAAATGATTAAGTTAAATCTCGAGGGCTCCGAGTTTTGTCGGTTAATTTGAGAGACAGTGTTGCCTGGCAACAAAGAGTGCAAATTTGATAAGTATTATAAGCCCGACAGCACAGCTGGAGGGTTTTAATTATCAAATTTGTATGATTTAAGTGCCATGCGATATGTTTTCGAAAATGACCAAGAATCAAAATTTGGAGCTTGAAGAGTTTAGTCCAGATTATTTCAAAATAATATTATTACTTCAACATAAACTTTTTTGACAAAAAAATGTTGAATTGTTGTTATATCATTGCAAGATGCTGCAGGCAGTTTAACTACTAAAAATATTCACGTTAGGTGCAGCAAGCCAATTAATCGAGGAAATTTAGTTGTCAGTACAAACACATTTATGAAGTGTTGCTGGGCATATGATAATTACGGTAAATGTACAAAAAAATTAGCTAGAAACCAATTTAGTAATTTCCAGACTTACTGTGATAGGAAAGGAAAATATATTATCTGAGATATAGTTGAAACAGAGTAGACATGTATATGAAGCTCTTTCAGGCTGGGAACAAGTAATGAAAGTCTCACAGCAGGTTCATGTGTATTAAAACGTCTGGCATTATGATTTCCCATCAGTATAAATTAAACCAGACAAAATTCGTCCATCTGGCTTTTAGGTAAGTAGGCCTTTTTACGTTGAACTTCAAACGTTCACCACCTCCAAGTGCAAAAGTTATCTTTGTCTCTTTAAGTAGATTATCAACTGTAACATAAAATTTTCATCTGGAACTGACTTAACTAGTTACGCTATGCAAATAAATAGGTTTTTACTTGTATAATTAGATAGCCCAATAAGAGTTTTTTGGTCCAACCATGCGTATCTATTCAAATTATGTGCTCCCCGATAGAAAGTCGCTTTTTATCATATCCATAATCAGGCAACTATGGATTTGATAAAAAGTATGTAACAATTTATTTTAAATGATTATTACTTCTAATGTTTTAATTTCCTTCTTGACGTTTTGCAAATTAGTTTGATCCTTTTTATATTCACTTTCATCTGTACCAACTTCTTTTTCCTTTAACTTCATCTGAGTTTGACAATGTTTTAATTCCATATTAGCTGTTTTCATTTCTGTACTAGCAGCAGCTGCTTCTTGTTTAGCCTCTATAATAACAATTAATAAAGTTAAATTATTTTAAGTTCCTAAAATTTAAACATTTTAAGGTATTATCTATCTACTGCGTTTAAACGCATGCGACTAAACCAACCAATCGTAAGTTTGTAATTTATTGAAACTTGTCACTGTCAAAAGAACGTTACCTTACAATGGGTTCCTTTAATGGCATGCATCTAGTCGCAGTGTTTAAATGCACTAGATAGACCATATACTTTAAAAACATTATAAAAAAAATCTTTTGTATAGCTTTCGAATGAAATAAAAAAAAATTTTCTTCATCTAAATTAATTATAAATTTTAAAAAATTATCATACTCATAAATTGTTCTTCCAGTGTTGCCGCTTGACCATCATCATCCACTTCCATTCCAGCACAAACTGCTTCATATTTTTTTTGAGATAACATAAACTTACCAGTATCTCTTTCATCATTTTGTTTTAACGTTTCAAATAAATTTTGTACATTCGCCAATTCAAGTTTTTTTGAATCCAATGCAATAGTATCTTCTTTTAAGTTCTAAAGCAATAAAAAAAAACAAATATACAAAACTTTTTATAAATCATTTTAATTTATCCACTGAAATATTTGATAATATATGCATCGTACAAAAAAAAGTTTCGAACAAAAATGTAATAGTTTTGAGGGGAAGGCAAACTGTACCATTTCTAATTTTGTTTTCTGTCTATTACAGCGAGTATCACGCAAAAAAAAAGCGTAAAATAATATATAAAAGTCATGATTTTTTTTCTGTAGAATCCGAATGTGCAATGAAAAATGACTGCTCCTATTTAAGATTTCAAAGCTGCCCCCTCCCATGCGTCTGGTGGGTTGAAGAAAATTTCATAGAATCGGATATCAAAAACATTTTTTATAGAATGCATATTTTTCACAATATTCCACTGGATAAATTAAAATGGGTCAGCCGGTATCTAATAAATATGAGTTTTCAAGCAACAGAAGTAAAACTTTTGTTAAATTTCTAATGCCTGTTTGAACCAACATTAACCTACGATTGTGCAAACATTGGTCAAATATCGATGTTTAAAAAAAATTATCATCGATGATTAAATATCTAACATTAAAATAGAAACATTGATCGTTTGAAAATCGATATATATAACTAACCCTTAGTCGCAGTTTTATTTTATCATTTATGAAGATGTGTAAATAGATAAAAACACAATTTATTCTAATATTTATAAAGTTGAATAAACTTATTATACCGATTATTCCAAAAGCAACTCCATCTTGCAAATTTTAAATGGAGCCATATTTTTTTCTTTGTTGTTTTGAATTGATTTGATAATTTGAATACAAAAACGTATTGAGTCAATTTTTATCACCTTTGCAAAGAAAAATCATTTTTTTGTTTTTGAATCTTGGTTGCTGAGTTAGTTATTTAAAAAAATAATTTAACTCAATATTGCATTTACATTCTATCCAAAAAATATAAACTAAAAGTTTTATAAATCAGAAAATCGAAAATCAAGAAGAAAGTTTTTTTGGATAGAGAATGTGTTTCTGTTGAGTTTAATGAAAACTACTTGCATTTTACTTCAAGTTTTCTTATTCCTGAGCTGGATACGGTAGCATGAAATGAGAATGTTTTTTTTACGGCTATATGTATGTATTGTTATGTAAACCGGCTAGTCCTTAGTACCTGATTTTTAATAAAGTACTCATTTGCGCTTAGCAAAGCGTATGGTTATTTTTTATTAAGTTCCCTAAATACACCAAATTTAAGAGGCTATGGACCTAGTAAACGCAAGATATTATTTTTGATGGTACTTCTGTGATTTTTCGGGTTTGGATCGAGTGGTCAAAAAGCTCGATCGCATCGACAATTTTGTGTGATCAGCAGAAAAAATTCTATAGCTAAAAAAGTGTACACGAATTTTGAGTGATGTATTGAGAGGTAAAAAGTAAATTCAATTTAGTTTCTGGGGGTCCCGTTTTTTTTGTTTTGTGTCGCAAAAAAAAACAAGTTGACTATTTCACCGTTGGCGTCGTGCAAAAAATCAAAGCTAATGAAAGTTGTACAGCAATTAAAGGATCAAAGCAAGGTCATTTCCGACTGCAAGGTGATGACTAGACATCGGATTATATAACTACATAATTCACTTTTTGCAACGTTATTGCATATTATTGTACTTTTTCGTTTATAGTGCATAATTTGGCATAAAAGGATGATTTTTTTAATATTCATTATGCAATTTATGTGTTTTTGATTAAAAAAATTAAGCATAGAAAATAACATACAAATTCTTTGTAATATTGAGAATAAAACAAAAGTTTATTTAGATTTAGTGTATAAAAATCTTTAAATGCTATTGAAAAGTTAGAAACGAAAAATTTTCCCTTATATACTACAATTTCAATAAAAGATGAAATGAATAAACTAATTTACAAATTTCCAACCTTAATTTAAAAAAAAATCGTATAAATTGGATTCTGTCCTTTAAAAAACCCTGGTATTGAAGCAATACAGCAAATTACTGCTTTCATTAATAGAGCAGGTAAAAGCTTACCTGAATAGATATTGGCGGATATAGCACAAATTTAAATTTTGCCCTGTGACATCGTTAGACGTAGAAAAGTTATTTTCAGCATAAATTAAAGAAAGTAAAAAATTTGCAATTGAAAAATTAAAAAAGCATATAATAATTTACTGACATAAATATTATAAATGATGCATATTTTAGCATTTTGATAATGCATATAATCCGATTTCTAGCAATGACAAAAGATTTTCATGTCATTGTCGGTGGAGTATAACCATTTCCACAGTGTTTTGGAATCAACTAATCAGACCGACAAAACATGACAAATTTGCGTGCACGGTTGATGGCAGAAAAGCCTCAACTAAAGTCACAAGATGAAGTTGAAAGTGAAAGAGTTGGAACGCAAAGTAGTTACTCAAAGAAAACATTTTTGCAAAAATGTAAAAATACTAAATCAGGCATAACAGAGTGAAGTAAAAATCTGGACAACCCAGATTCTAAAGAAAAAATATTTTTTTGTCACAAACATGGTCGTTTTAAGTGTCATTGTCACCGAATGCTTCACTGTCACTGTAAGTTCTGATATCACATACAAATGTACATATTACATATTAATGTATGCATGTGAATGAGTGAGTGAGAGAGGGAGGGAGCAAGGGTGTGTGTGTATTTATGCATCCATCCTGAGTACAGTGGCACTAACTGATTTTTTGTATAATATTAATATAAACTTATCTTTAGTATAGTTAATATATTTTAGTATTGTTTAACAAATATCAATATTATTATATAAGATTTACCTTTTCAAATTGAATAATTCTTTTTTCTTCAGATATTATATTTTCGTTTGCGGTTTTGAGTTCTGCATTTGCCTTAGCTTCTTGCTTTTCAATAGATTTCACTGTATCGGCTAAAGTCTTCAATTCACCTCCTTCTTTCTAAAATAAATATAATATACTAACTAATAAACATTTTAATAAAGAAATTAAAAATTATCAAAAATATACCAAAAATAAATAAATATAATATACCACCATATAGTAAAAAAACGGAAACCGGTAGACCAATATTTTTTATTTCAAAATTTTATAGTTATTGCCCTACATATTCAAGAATTAATATTATAACTTTATTTCTCTAAATTTTAGAATATTTATTTCCCGCATTTTCTGCCCAAACGGATTGAAACGATACATTGATACATTACGACACAAAGGCCACAAAGGAAATGACCTGTATCAATATTTTATGGGGCCTAGTGTCATAAATATAAATGTATTTTATTACATTCCATTATTATTTATTTTCCGGGTTTTTTTACTCACAATAACAGGCCAAATACATAAAACGTTTCCCTGGCCATCTACTTTGTGAATACATGTGTTTCAATGAAATACGCGGTGTCAATATGGTGTGACATGGCAAAATGTAAAGTTGTTTAGTACGACACCACGTTGGAGTTGCGTTGCCGGAAACTATGCAAAAAAATGAAGCCAACTTGGGTTCATATGGCACTCAAAGTTGTTATATAGGAAGGTGGACCACAAAAAGTGATTTTTAAACTAAGCAATTTAGAAAAAAATTATTTTACAACAGTTAGATTTAGAATCTGGCCAACAAGATGTAAAACGTGTTTAAGCATGATCTATTTAGACCTTACACAAACTTCGCTTCATATAAGTAAATAAAAATCCTTATGATAATTTTTAAAAATGTTGATGTTACTGAATACGAATTGTGGTTAACATCGTTAACAGAATCTTTATGAGTTACGAGTTAACAATGTTGTTACATACAAACAACAATATCTTTAGTATTTTTTACAGAATAGGTCAGAATGTATAAGCAACAAAAAGTTTAAAAGAAGCGCTTAACAATGCTCAAAAAAATAACAAAAATGAGCATTACCATTTGGGCTCCTCTGTCAGAGCTGATCCGACAATTAAAAATTGATTTTATACAATAGATTGATATAAAAGTTTGTTTTATTTTTTATAACAAATAGGAGTTTTGGTATATTTTTTGTTAGTTTTTAATTTATGTTTTACTTCATCGCTAGTAAGCCTATTGGCTTTTGATTGTAGGGTTTTGATGGGACTAACTTCTTGTGGAAATTAAATTAGACCGCAAAGATTTAAAATAAGCAAATAAGCATAAAAACCATATATACATCGTGTCCTCTAACTAAGTTATGGAGTAACTGGAGATAGACGTTAAAATATATCGTTTTAGATATTAATGTCTTGGTAAACTGCTACTTGTTTAGGATACACAGGGTGTTCAATGTCAATTTATTTATGGAAATATCTGATATTGGCTGAATGTACTTTAGCAAAACTTAATACCATTATGTTTTTTAGGACAAAAAATTGATTTTGATAGTTATTTTCCCGATAGATGGCGTTAGTTACACTCAAATTGAGGGACAAAATCACCAAGGAGTTTTTTGTTTATGACATTTGAATGTAATTTATAATGTCTTTTCTAAGTAAAAAAGGTTTACCTTGTGATCTCGCTGTCTCAACTCCCTCGAAAATAGGTTTTTTGAGTATTTGTATTTTATTATTTTTTGCTAAGCATAAGGTTGACACTATAAGTTGGATGATAATAACTGAAAAGGAACCAAACTTCAAATCATCAATTTGAATAACCGGCAATATTATGTAAAATAACACTAATTGTTTAAATTGCCATTGTTAAAATTGTTGAAGATGATGCTGCAATTTTGTACGCAAATGGTAGTGAAGTTTGAACGACTTTGTTTTGTATGGTGCCATTAACTAAACTTTTGCATTTGGCATTTGGTTCCTTTTCAATTATGATCTTACAGGTATAAACCAGATACGGTAAGACCTAATAAATTGTTTGTGATTAAAATAACATTTTTTGTTACATGTTGGATTCAATCCAACTCATCATGGTAACTAGTCGAATATCGCAAATTGTTTAAATTTTAAATTCTATTGTATGGTTTTTAAGTTACCCCTTCAGAAGTCGCACGGGCGACAGGTATCATCCACTAGTTTTAAAATTACCACAGCTTTTGTTTTAGAGTTACAATGTTGTGATTTCAGTACCATATTAAAATATAATAACCAACATAAAATGTATATATGCAATGTAGATAATGTGCGTAGTTTTTAAAATAATTAAGTTTTTTGCCATGGAAGACATATCATCTGCAAATAATAATTAAATGAATAGTTTGATATATAATTGAAACAAAAACAACAAAAAAATGTTTAATTGGCACCTGTTTATTATGTCAATTTCCTTTTTTGTTGCTAGTTAAAAAAAAATATTTTCATAGATTAAATCCAAAGACCTGTGAGTTTTGTCGGTTAATTTGAAAAAATTAAGTCTGACAGCGCAGCTGGAGGGCATTTATTATCAAATTTGCACAATTCAATTGCCATGCAATACGCTCTCAAAAATTACCTAGAAAAAAGTTGGAGGTCGAAGGTTTATGTCGACATTATTTCCCAAATAATAATATTATTACTTCAACCTAAACTGTTTTGACATTTGACATTAAATAACAAATGTTGGGAGTGATTAAACATCCTCTAACTGTTTACAATGCAACAATAATTGAATTGTAGATATAGCATTGTAAAAAGCTGCAGGAATTCATAAGTAAAATTTTCGCTAGGGGCAGCATTCTTCATAATTTACATTCAGAAAAGTTCAAATATCATAATATATTTATCGTAATATTTTACTAAGACATTTTTAGCTAAAACGATATATTTTAACATTTACTATCTTCAGTTACTGCATGACCCCTTAGTTACGGGATACCCTGTATAGTAAAACATATTTATTACTTATGTTGCC
>JARJEC010032536.1:0-18339 GCA_030264575.1 Tachinus sp. AB-2021
TGACCCGCCCACCCACCCAGCTATTGTGTCATCTAGAGATAACAGCTTTAAAGTTTAACTGACCTTGAAAAAAAAGCAGTTGATCTAAAATTAGTTTTCTCAACTTGTTTGTTTTTTAGTTTATATATCATTTATGCATATTTTGTTGAATTCACCAATTACGTAATGTTGTAATTAAGATACTATTATTATTAAATAATTACTTCTTCATTATGAAACAAATATTTTAAAATCAATCCCACAACCTTTGGATTACATGTACAATACCCTACCAATTACTGAGGTACCTTAGTAGCACAATTTGATAGATTATTTGAGGTATCTCAGTAGCGCAATTTGTATTGGACATGTACTCCAAAGGATGTATTTTAACGTTCAACTGACCTTGAAAAAAAAGCAGTTGTTCTAAAATTGGTTTTCTCATTTTGTTTATTTTGAAATAAATGTTTCAAAATCGAACCCTCAACCGTTGGATTACATGTTCAATTAGTGAGGTACCTTTGTAGATCAACTTAGTAGAGTATTGGAGCTACCTCAGTAACTTAATTGGTAGACTATTGGATCTGTAATCCACAGATTTTATTTTAATGTTCGATTGACCTTGAAAAAAAGCAGTTGTTCTAAAATTGACTTTCTCAACTTGTTTGTTTTTTAGTTTATATATCATTTATGCATATTTTGTTAAATTCACCAACTACGTAGATGTTTTAATTAAGATATTATAATTATTAAATTATTACTACGCCAATACTTCATTTTAAAATAAATGTTTAAAAGATTAATCTTATGTGGGGATTGAACCTACATGGTACCTCAGTAGCTCAATTGGTAGAGCATTGGACATGTAATCCATAGGATATGTTTTAATGTTCAACTGACCTTGGAAAAAAAGCAGTTGTTCTAAATTTGATTTTCTCAACTTGTTTGTTTTTTAGTTTATACATCACTTCCATATTTTGTTGAATTCACCAATTACGTAAATGTTGTACTTAAAATACTATAATAATTAAATAATTACTACGTAATTACTTCTTTTTAAAATAAATGTTTAAAAGATTAACCTCGGGTGGGGCTCGAACCCACAAGGTATCTCAGTAGCTCAATTGGTAGAGTATTGGACATGTAAGCCAAAGGTTGTGTCGTAACGTTCAACTGACCTTGAAAGAAAAGCAGTTGTTCTAAAATTGGTTTTCTCAACTTGTTTGTTTTTTAGTTTATATATCATTTATGCATATTTTGTTGAATGCACCAATTACATAGATGTTTTAATTATAATTATTAAATAATTACTACGCCATTACTCCATTTTGAAATAAATGTTTAAAAAATTAACCTCAAGTGGGGATCAAACCCACAAGGTACCGCAGTAGCTCGATTGGTAGAGTATTGGACATGAAATCCAAAGGTTCTGTTTTAATGTTCAACTGACCTTTGAAAAAGAGCAGTTGTTCTAAACTGGGTTTTCTCAACTTGTTTGTTTTTTAGTTTATATATTATTTATGCATATTTTGTTGAATGCACCAATTACATAGATGTTTTAATTACAATTATTAAATAATTACTACGCCATTACTCCATTTTGAAATAAATGTTTAAAAAATTAACCTCGAGTGGGGATCAAACCCACAAGGTACCTCAGTAGCTCTATTGGTAGAGTATTGGACATGTAATCCAAAGGTTATGTTTTAATGTTCAACTGACCTTGGAAAAATAGCAGTTGTTCTAAATTTGGTTATCACAACTTAATTGTTTTTTAGTTTATATATCAGTTCCATATTTTGTCAAATTCACCAATTATGTAAATGTTGTACTTAAAATACTATAATTATTAAATAATTACTACGTAACTACTTCATTTTAAAATAAATGTTTAAAATATTAACCTCGAGTGGGGATCGAACACACAAGGTATCTCAGTAGCTCAATTGGTAGAGTATTGGACATGTAATCCAAAGGTTATGTTTTAATGTCAAATGACCTTGAAAAAGAGTAGTTGTTCTAAATTTGATTTTCTCAACTTAAAAAAAAAATTACAACTTCCGATGATTTATAGACAATTTGTTAATTCTTTGCATTTTTTTAAATCGGCGTTTTGTATCCTTTTCTATATCTCTGTAAATTTCAGTATATTTTTTTAATTTTTACTTTTGCAAAATTTCACAACTTTCAACTCGATATTTTTTTATTGTTTTCACAACTTATAATATTTACATAATAATCTACATCTTCCGGTAATTTCTGGACATTTATCAGTATTTTGTTAATACGTTTGCAAAATTTCACAATTTTCAACTCGATATTTTTTTATTGTTTCCTCAACTTACAGTATTTATAAAAAAAATCTACGTCTTTAGGTAATTTCTGGACATTTATCAATATTTTGTTAATTTTTGGCATTTTTTTAAATCTCCGTTTTGTATTGTTTTCTATATTTCTGTACTTTTCAGTATTTTTTTTTTTAATTTTTACTTTTGCAAAATTTCACAATTTTTAACTCGATATTTTGTTATTGTTTTTACAACTAACAATATTTACATAAAGTTCTACATCTTCCGGTACTTTCTGGACGTTTATCAGTATTTTGTTAATACTTTGCAATTTTTACTTTTGCAAAATTTGAAAATTGTGAAATATAATACTCGATATTTTTTTATTGTTTTCTCAACTTACAATAAATATAAAAAATCTACATCATTCGGTAATTTCTGGACATTTATTAATATTTTGTTAATTCCTTGCATTTTTTTTTAATCTCCGTTTTGTATTTTTTTCTATATTTCTGCAAATTTAAGTATTTTTTTTTAAATTTTTGTTTTTGCAAAGTTTCACAATTTTCAACTAGATATTTTTTATTCTCAACTTACAATATTTACAAAAAAAATCTACATCCTTCGGTAATTTCTGGACATTTATCAATATTTTGTTAATTCTTTGCATTTTTTTTTAATCTCCATTTTGTATTATTTTCTATATTTTTGTACTTTTCAGTATTTTTTTTTAATTCTTACTTTTGCAAAATTTCACAATTTTCAACTCAATATTTCTTTATTGTTTCCTCAACTTATAATATTTACAAAAAAATCTACAACTTGCAAAAATTTCTATACATTTATCAATATTTTGTTAATACTTCGCATTTTTTTTAATCTCCGTTTTGTATTGTTTTCTATATTTCTGTAAATTTCAGTATTTTTTAAAAAATTTTACGTACGCAAAATTTCACCTTTTTCAACTCGATATTTTTTATTATTTCCTCAACTTATAATATTTACAAAAAAAAAATTACATCTTCCGGTAATTTCTAGACATTTATCAATATTTTGTTAATTTTTAGCATTTTTTAATCTCCGTTTTTTATTCTTTTCTGTATTTCTGCAAATTTTAGTATTTTTTTTAAATTTTTGCTTTTGCAAAATTTCACAATTTTCAACTCAATATTTTTTTATTGTTTCCTTAACTTTTAATATTTACAAAAAAATGTACATCTTCCGGTAATATCTGGACATTTATCAATATTTTGTTAATTCTTTGCATTTTTTTAATCTCCGTTTTGTATTATTTTTTATATTTCTGTACTTTTCAGTATTTTTTGAAAATTTTTGCTTTTGCAAAATTTCACAATATTCAACTCGGTATTGTTTTGCTATTGCTTCAAATTTGTTAACCAATTTGTTTGACAATATTAAGAGCAAATTGATCAAAAAATCACAGCAAAAATTATTAAAAAATAAACTTTGTTCGCTGGGCGAAATTCATATTTTATTAATTTAAAAAAAATATATTAGGACTCGATTTTATGAAATTGATGGAAATTGATTTCGCGGCTTTTGATCGGCTGGAATAAAAATTCGTAGGAATGCTTTAGAGGAAACGAGAGGGAGCGCGAAGGGTGCTACCGTGTGTGGTGTGGTATTAATTTTGCTTGATAAAGCTCGGCCGGCCAGTAGTTTTATAGAAATATATTTCTGTTGATAAGGGGGCGAGTGAAATTAATGAGGGGCAGATTATATCTATAGGCAATTGATTCGGATCGAATGAATGCGATTGAAAAATAATGGTAAAAAACACGTTTCGGTTGTGCATCAAAAGAATGTATCGGATGTACACAATCCGGAACTCTAATTATAAGAACTAAGCTTTGCGCAGATTAGTGTAAAGCCTGACAAGTGGGAACATATTATAGCGAGCGGTCATTCGGCGTTAGTTATTATTGCACTGGAATTATTTTCCGCACTGCAGGTAAACTGACACATTGAACCGGTCGCAATTGTTTTATTTTTAATTCCCTTTGTGGATAATGCATTTTTTCCGTGTAATTTTATTTCGTGAAAAGGGTTGAGACCGCAGCGTGTCTTTTAAAATTTATCACTTGGATTTATTTATTGGTTTCATTAGCGATTCGCAAAAAGGAATCTGATCGTAATAATGCGGGAGTGATGAAAGGAGTACGTGTTTAGAAAATAGAATGTGATTTTTTATGTACATTTATGTATGCTTTAGGGGTAAAAGTGCACACAATTTTTCACCTTTTAAGTAATAAACCGCAAAATGTATATAAAAAGGGATAGTAAAAGGTATAAAGTTGGCAGAAAAAGTCGTGAAAATTTTTGCTGAATGTATGTTTGAAAGGCGTTACATGAAGTAATAAGCTTTAGGTATACACACGGTTGATATTCTGCTGTATGTGTAGGAAGGTAACATTCTGCTACAAGGGCTACACCACAACGTGGTAACTCGGGCTCATTTAAACTAACAAACTCAAATGGATAAATGCAATTAGTATTTTTTCATGAGTCGTGTGAAATGAGGATGAATGAGTACGTAAAGTCACGGCAATGAGGACATACGAGCCACGCCAACGCTCGTTGCTGAAACTCATGCAGAGGTTTATTAGCACGCATTACAGTTCCCTGTTCGTTCGGCAACCGTACCGTGGAGCGTTGTTTTGGGTCCCCGCTGCGCCCTGACCAATATAACATTCCACGCTCCCTTGTATGATTTAACTGGTCTACATTATCCATGCATCTCTTTCCTGTCCACGTGTCCTCTCTCCCACACACATACGCGACCCCTCGTACGTTCACCCCCTCGGCGTCTCAACCGCCGAAGCTATGCTCAGATGATCGCTTAAGGGGGCCAAATGCTCCCTGTACGCACAAAGTGTCACTTGGCCGTATCCATATCTGACAGCCGTCAGTGTTCCAACTTCCAATCTACTATCAAGATGAATACATTCCAAAAGCAACACTTAATCCGGCTCCAATTAACCAAATTGTAATTATGAACCTTTCGCGCGGTAGTCCACTTTAACAACACTCGCCCTTTGATCTCGCTATTTTATTTTAAATAATTAGTTTCGGACAATGTATCTCGAACGGCCCTGCGGCGCCATCGCAGCATCAAATCCTCTACACGTATGTGTTTATTTGTATGTGTGTACCACCTTTTAAATAATTAATTGAGTTTGCCGTTGCCATGCGATTTTACATCAAACGACGAATCAGACCCACAAAGAACATCCGTGTCCTTTTAAGCCTAATTTCTAACACTTTCCATTATAATTATTATTTCACAACCACATCAAACTATTGTACTATTCCATTATTTTATTCAACCCATTAGCATTCGGCTTCGCATTTCCACGACAGGCAAAAGGATTTTCCATTATCGGGATTTGTTGAATTTGCGAATGTTTAGTTGGATGGATGAACCCATTTAATATTTATTTCTTTATTTATAAATAGTTACCGGTAATTATCAGCGCTGAACATATAACATAATCCAGTAATTTGTAATTGGCTTAATACGCAGTCAATCACAAATTACTGGATTGTCGCCATTAAACTTTAAACTAATCCATTCCGAAAACTATAAATTTGAAACTCCACAAATATTATAAGAAAAGTATTTTATTCGACTTATCTCATTCATTACTCTTGTTTTTTTTATTTAATTTTTTTTAATTTAAAAAAAAAAAATTTTTATCCAATCAATAGCGCCCCAATCTGTGCACAACTTATATAAAATTGAATGTTTATCTCAAGAATTTGCTAACATATTAATAACTTTCCTCCAATTTTTTTTTTAATTTCTGCTATTTTTTTTCAATTTTTTTTAAAAACATTGAATTTGAGCATTATTTTTAATTTTCTATTATATATATTTTTTATATTAATTTTTATCCAACAGAAAAATGAATATTTTTCATTTGAGCCCCAATTTAGGACTTACGTTAAGATATTTGATCATTATAGGTTTTCACAAAACATGAAATTTTAGCATAATTCAATAAAAATGTTGAATTTATCAATACGTTAAAAGTAGTTTTATGTCAAATTATTTTTTAGCCAACTTAACACGAATGAATATATTTTAATTGAGCCCGAATTTTGGACTTACATTAAATAATTTGATCATTATAGGTTTTCACAAAACATGAAATTTTAGCATAATTCGTTAAAAAAATTTAATTTATAAACACAATATAAGTCATTTAATGTAAAATTATTTTCTACCCAACTTAACACGAATGGATATTTTTGAATTGAGTCCTAATTTAGGACTTGCGTTAAGAAATTTGATCATTATAGGTTTTCACAAAACATGAAATTTTTGCATAATTTGCTAAAAATTTTAAATTTAACAACACGTTATAAATTATTTTATGTAAAATTAATTTCTAACCAGCTTAACACGAATGAATATTTTTGAATTGAGCCCCAATTTAGGACTTACGTTAAGATATTTGATCCTTATAGGTTTTCACAAAACAAGAAATTTTAGTATAATTTACTAAAAAATTTTAATTTATAAACACGTTGCAAGTCATTTTATATCAAATTAATTTTTAGAAAACTTAACAAGAATGAATATTTTTAAATTGAGTCCTAATTTAGGACTTACGTTAAGTAATTAGATCATTATAGGTTTTCACAAAACATAAAATTTTAGCATAATTTGCTAAAAATTTTAAATTTATAAAAACGTTATGAGTCATTTTATGTCAAATTAATTTTAGCCAACTTAACAAGAATGAATATTTTTGAATTGAGCCCTAATTTAGGACTTGCGTTAAGTAATTTGATCATTATAGGTTTTCACAAAATATGAAATTTTAGCATAATTTGCTAAAAATTTTAAATTTATAAAAACGTTATGAGTCATTTTATGTCAATTTAATTTTAGCCAAGTTAACAAGAATGAATATATTTTAATTGAGCCCCAATTTAGGACTTGCGTTAAGAAATTTGATAATTGTAGGTTTTCACAAAACATGAAATTTTTAATTTATCAATAACATATATATATATATATATATATATATATATATATATATTGAATTGAGTTGTTACATTTTTAATGGTCCAAAAGAACTGGTCCAACCCACGTATCAATTAATTAACTGGTGTTTGTACAAAGCAATTACAAATGATGTTTTTTTTATTCTATTGCATTCGATTGAAATGTTACTAAATGCCGTAATTCGATAACTGTGGCTAATGCAGCAATTGATAATTTGATTGCCATGTGATAATATTGAAATGTGATCGCTTTCATGAATAGTTATTGTTATCAATTTAACATTCCGCTGACCCTTCCATTTCAAGCCATCAAAGGTAATGTGCCTATCATATTCTTCGGATCATGACATATTGCCTAACACAACATATAAAATAAGGGTGCACGAATATAGCATATAAACGTCCGAAATATAGCATCCTTTTCCTTACATAAGACCAGGCCCACCGTGTTTATGCAAGCATTAAAAATTTATATTAATAAAGCCGCCGTATAAAATATAAGTACCTTTTTTATGCCGTAATATTAACAGAAATTTTCTAGTTTATTATCTTATGAACATCCCAAAAAGTCTCTTTAAATAAATGAACCATCCTTAGGGTGCATCAAAATAATATTAAAAAATATTATATGTGAGAAATAAATGAAGGTAACAACAGCGATCGATCACGGCGCTTCCGAAATTGTAATCCCGATTTGCACCGATTTGGCAAACTCTTTTCCTCAATTATTTGTAACGTGGTTCGGGTTCGGTTTCAGAGCGTGTGGAAATGAACAGGGGGGATGGTTAGCTTAGAAAGGACCAGTTTGTAGATCAAAGCAAGAGCTTAGCTACGTCAAGATCTAAACTGCATGTAACTAGGACGAGCACGTTATCAGATACTTCCTTCCCGTCTCGAATCTCGTAAAAATCCAATTATTAATTCCACCTTATCTTCCCCCACAATTCTACGCGATTTGCTTGAATTAGTTTTCGAATAATAATTCGCAATAAACAATTAACTTCGATAAATTATAATCATATTTTCCTTAGTTAGTTAATATGATGTTAACTACAGTTTAATATTTATATCAATATTTATATAGAACTTTAAACCAAATCAGAACAAGTTGAATTTGAGATAATTTGATAACGTTGTGTGCTAAATATAAGGTAGCGACGGATTTGTGGAGGAATGATTTTATTTCTCCGCCGCATAGAATCTATATATCAGTCTATCAAAAGATGTTCAGTATAGTAAAGAAATTCTCAGCAAAAATATTGTCTGGCATTGAAATTACCCCAATATTGCAAAACATTTTTCAAATACCCCTCAGCATATTATTTAAACAGGGTTTTTGGTATCTAACAAAAAATATCTCTTCAATTCATAACATTTTTCAATATTATAGAACGTTTATAAAGAGCATTGCAAAAAATTGGCATATTTTTCCTTACTTTTCGCAAATATTTTAAAATTGTAAATGCACATCCTTTTTAAATAATTACCATCCCATTACTTATTAGTAATGGGATGGTAATTACTTATTAGTAATGAGATGGTAATTATTTATAAAGGATGTGCATTTACAACTTTAAAATATTTGCAAAAAGTAAGGAAAATTATGCAAATTTTTTGAAATGCTCTTTATAAACGTTCTATAATATTGAAAAATGTTATGAATTGAAGAGATATTTTTTGTAAGATACCAAAAACCCTGTTTAAATAATATGTTGAGGGGTATTTGAAAAATGTTTTGCAATATTGGGGTAATTTCAATGCTACACAATATTTTTCTTAAAAATTTCTTTACTATACTGAGCATCATTGGATAGACTGCTATACAGATTCTTTGTGGCGGAGAAATAAAATCATTCCTCCACAAATCCGTCGCTACCTTATATTTAACAGAATCAGAATCAGAATCATTTATTAATGATTCTGAAAATTCATCTCAGGTGGGATTGGAACCCACAACCCTTAGATTACATGTTTAATGTACGTATTGGACATGCCATTTAAGAATTGAATGCTGCTAGCCTTTACTATGAGATATTGCATTTTAATAAATAAAACAACTATATATATCTTATCACGAAAAATATTTATTAAACCGGCCTAGTTTCGACCAATTACCTGTTCATCATCATACGTATGATGGTGACCAGGTAATTGGTCAAAACTAGTCCGGTTTAATAAACATTTTTTTTGATAAGATTTATAAAAAAATGTTTTATTTATGTAATTTAAGTATTGTGAGTTCGAGCCCCAACCAAAATAATTTTTTGGAAACATTTTAATAGAGTAATTATTTAATAATTGCTACACCTCTTTTGGTTTAATTTAAAAAATCCAACAAATTGAAAATTATTAATATCAGTCGCAATATCCGACGATTGTAAAAGTTGCTACCAATTCTGCCAAAATTACAGAAAATATTTTTACATAAATACTCCCATTTTCAATATTGCCATAATTTGCAACTTTATTATTTAAAAAATTGAGCCACATTTCATTTGAAAAAATATATAATGCTTATATTATATTACATGTTATATTCACGAATATCACCAAAAAAAAATGACGTGACTCTGCTAGCTGGGATGCTGACACTATGCAATTTATTATATCATTTGATATAAAAATATGTACATTTGTACAATTTATTGAAACACGGCATCCCATTGGCTGAATATAAAATAATTGCCGTATTTCAAGAAACATTTAATGTAATAAATTGCATTGTGTCAGACAAGCATCCCAGCCAGCACAGTCACGTCACGTTTTTTGATAATATTCGTGAATATAACGTCAAAGGACACATTTTCGACGACATTAAAACTATAAAATAACAGTTCACACGTTTTCCGAACGGCGACGAATAGATGTCATTTTTAATCGAACAAGTAGCGAGTCATTTTCGACGCCATAATGACGTATTTTTTGTGTCATTTTTAGGACGTCACGTTGTTGTACGTTGCACGTCAAACTAGGAAACGTGACTTGCCCTCTATCTCATGCACACACCTACAACGTTTTACGAACGACGACGAATATACGTCATTTTTAATCGAATAAATGACGTCTCATTTTAGACGTCATAATGACGTGTTTTTGTGTCATTTTTAAGACGTCATATTTCCGACGTCATGTTGTCGTACGTTTCACGTCGAACTAGGAAATATGCACACGGCACTACAACGTTTTACAAACGACGACGAATATACGTCATTTTTAATCGAACAACTGACGTCTCATTTTGGACGTCATAATGACACATTGTGTGCGGCAAATTTTTTTAATAGAACATTGCGTGCTGCAAACTTTTTGAGTAGAACATTGTGTGCGACAAATTTTTTGATTAGAACATTGTCTGCGGAACGTCGACGAATGTACGTCATTTTTAATCGAACAAATGACATCTCATTTTGGACGTCATAATGACGTATTTTTGTGTCATTTTTAAAACGTCATATTTCCAATGTCATGTTATCGTACGTTTCACGTCAAACTAGGAAACATAACTAACCCTCTATCTTATGCTCACGCCACTACAACGTTTTACGAACGACGATAAACATACTTCATTTTTAATCGAACAACTGACGTCACATTTTGGACGTCATAATGACACATTGTGTGCGGTAAATTTTTTTAATAATAGAACATTGTGTGCTGCACGCTTTTTGAATAGAACATTGTGTGCTGAACGACGACGAATGTACGTCATTTTTGATCGAACAAATGACGTCTCATTTTGGACGTCATAATGACGTATTTTTGTGTCATTTTTAAGACGTCATATATCCGACGTCATGTTGTCGTACGTTTCACGTCGAACTAGGAAACATAACTAGCCCTCTATATTATGCACACGCCACTACAACGTTTTACGATCGACGACAAATATACGTCATTTTTAATTTAACAACTGACGTCTCATTTTGGACGTCATAATGACACATTGTGTGCGGCAAATTTTTTTAATGTGTGCTGAACGACGACGAAAGTACGTCTATTTTAATCAAACAAATGACGTCTCATTTTGGACGTCATAATGACGTATTTTTATGTCATTTTTAAGACGTCATAATGACGTATTTTTATGTCATTTTTAAGACGTCATATTTCCGACGTCATGTTGTCGTACGTTTTACGTCAAACTAGGAAACATATCTAGCCCTCTATTTTATGCTCACGCCACTACAATATTTCACGAACGACAACGAATCTTCTTCATTTTTAATCGAACAACTGACGTCTCATTTTAGACGTCATAATGACGTATTTTTGTGTCATTTTACGATTCACGTAGAACGTCTCATTTTGGACGTCATAATGACACATTGTGTGCGGCAAATTTTTTGAATAGAACATCGAGTGCTGCACACTTTTTAAATAGAACATTGTGTACGACAATTTTTTTGAATGGAACATTGTGTGCTGCACAATTTTTTAATAGTGGTGCACACTCTTTGAATAGAAAAGTGTGTGCGGCACACTTTTTGAATAGAAAATTGTGTTTAACACACTTTTTGATTAGAACATTGTGAGCGGCACACTTTTTGAATAGAAAATTGTGAGCGGCACACTTTTTGCATAGAAAATTGTGTCCGGCACAATTTTTGAATAGAACATTGTGTGCGGCAAACTTTTTGAATACAAAAATTGTGTGGGAATAGAACATTGTGTGCTGCACACTTTTTAAATAAAAAAATGTGTGCGGCGCTCTTTTTGAATAGAACATTGTGAATAGAACATTACACTTTTTGAATAGAACATTGCGTGCGACAAATGTTTGGAATAGAACATTGTGTGCTGCACACTTTTTGAATAGAAAATTGTGTCCGGCACACTTTTTGAATAGAAAAATGTGTGCGGCACACTTTTTGAATAGAAAATTGTGTTCGACACACTTTTTGATTAAAACATTGTGGGCGGCACATTTTTTGAATAAAAAATTGTGTCCTTTTTGAATATAAAAGTGTGTGCGGCAAACTTTTTGAATAGAAAATTGTGTGCTGCTCACTTTTTACGTAGAAAATTGTGTGCGGCTTACTTTTTGAATAGAAAATTTTGTGCGGCACACTCGAATTTATAGAAAATAGAAATTATTGGCTTTTTGGATTATAAAAGATTATACTTTCTTTATTCCAAAAATCATAAAATTTAAATTTAATTAAAAGCGGTTACACAATTAAAATTTACAAAAACAATAAGTTGAAAAGTAATTGTGCAAACAAATATAATTCCATATAAACTATCACAGAGGAAGGTTAACGGGCCGCGACACATCTCGTACGTAGTTGCGGCACAGCGGTTGGGAAACACCGGATTACAGGGATGCGCAAGTTAAATTTCTGCCACTGGCGCTGCATATTCCCGTTACGGCACTGTTATTAGGACAGTTTGTTTTGGTTAGCATAACTTAAACTTCAATAATAATAATATTTATAATATTGAATGGTGCAGAGTAATATTACGTAAAGTATATATAAAATTAATATTACTTAAATTAAAATATTGGCGTCACCGGTTTTCACTTTTATTTTATTTTAATGTTGATTGATAAAATAATTATTTTATCAATAAAACATTAAAATAAGTTGATTAGGTTACATGCAAAGGTATCGTTATTGTCCCCAATTTCTACGCAATTTTCGTACTTAATGCTATTCTACAGTCTACACATAATTTCATTTAAAATCAATCCAAGGTAAATTATTAATTTTGAACAAAGGTAATACGATAAAATCTTTATATTGCATAATTTATGGATGTTTTTCATCATTTTTATAACATAAGTGAAATTTAAACGCGCCTAAAATGTTTGCTTGGTATAATTGAACGATTCGGAGCAGTAATTTCTTATAAAACAACAATCAAATAGAATAAATTTAAAAGCCCTCAGGTAATCTTGAAAGCATAAAATATTGCTGCATAAAAAATTCATAAATTTCTCTTTGAACTATGCTATTAAATGTATGGATTCTAATAATAATATTATGTAATTATAAGATGTCAATATAAAAAAAAAAGATTTTGCATCGTCATTTATTTACTTATAAAAAATTTAAGCGTTTCCTTTAAAGCCACTTTTAAATTTCTTTGTGGAAAGTTATCGCAACTTGAATAATTACGCGAACAATGTACAAGTGAGTGTAAAAAAGGGTTTTAAATTTGAAGGATTTTTTTTAAAAGAATTTATCGGTAATATTTCAACTCGAAGTAATTAAATCGTTTTAATATATTTCGCAATAATTCAATTAAATTTAATTCGTAATAAATAAATATATTTAGAATTATCATCCGGATATCAATAATTAATTATTTAATTGTAATAAAATGTATGTAATTGTTCCGATATACTTTTTTTAATTAATTTCAATTACAATAAATCGCTTCACAATGGAAATTTATGTAAGGATTGCACCCGCGCGAAATAAATTTCAATCAAAACTATTTTCCCGTGTTGCGCAAAAAATAATTGAAAAAATCTGCTTTGCATCAAATTTTTGTTTTTATGAATGTTTTATAATAAACATTTTATAATGCTTAATGAAACAATTTCTCGTCTCAATTGAATTTTATATTTCGACATAAATAATTGAAACATTTCTTAATTTTTAATCCCCTGCAAATAATGTAAACGGATATCAATTTTTTTAAATATTTAATATTAAAAAAGTCTAATCCCATCCAGCAAATTTGGCATATTAATTTTTTAGACATATAACTCGTACCAAATGGTCTGACCAAAACTGTTTTATTGTTGTTGGCAAAATATAACATGATGCTCTAAATGTAATTTAAAAAGAGGAAACTTTCAATCCAAAATTCTGAATAGTCAGCAAAACATTTAATTGTTTTGAGGCTCGTAATCTGTACAACAATTTTGTTATTGGTCACAAAAAATAACAATTTTGGGTTTTGAAATCTAGTATTCTTGTTTTTGAAATGCATTTTGAGCATTTCAAAAACAGGAAGACTAGATTTCAATACAAAAAATGATTAGAAAAACATATTCAAGTAGTTTTCTGTTGCTGCAATAATCAAAACCTTCAATTGTTTATTAATTTGCTCAAAACCTGCAACTGCAAGCAGTTTGGGCACAAAAAGCAATTTAGAAGCAGAGTGGGAGAATTAAAATTTATGATGCAAAAAAATTGTAGACCAAAATATTACGTGTTTAGTGATCGGTGTAGAGAAAACCAATTTCGAGCAGTGTTGAAGCACCAAAAGAAAACTACATTTAAAAAAAAATTAAAAAATAACAATTTTGGATTTTGAAATCTAGTCTTCTTGTTTTTGAAATGCATTTTGAACATTTCAAAAACAGGAAGACTAGAATTCAAAACCCAGAATGATCAGAAAAATATATTAAAGTAGTTTTTGGTTGCTGCAATAATGAAAACCTTTAATTATCTATTCATTTGCTGAAAACCTGCAACTGCAAGCAGTTTGGACACTAAAAGCAAACAAGAAGCAGGGTGGAAAAATTCAAATTTATGATTCAAAAAAATTGTAGACCAAAAAACTTTAAGTGTTTCATGATCGGTGTTCAAGAATACCAATTTCGAGCAGTGTTGAAGCACCAAAAGAACACTACATATAAAAAAATAATAAAAAATAACAATTTTGGATTTTGAAATCTAGTCTTCCTGTTTTTGAAATGCATTTTGAGCAGTTCAAAAACAGGAAGACTAGGTTTCAAAACCCAGAATGATCAGAAAAATATATTAAAGTAGTTTTTGGTTGTTGCAATAATGAAAACCTTCAATTGTTTATTAATTTGCTCAAAACCTGCAACTGCAAGCAGTTTGGGCACAAAAGGCAAATTACAAGCAGGGTAAAAGAATTGAAATTTATGATGCAAAAAAAATTGTAGACCAAAATACTTTAAGTATTTTGTGATTGGTGTTGAAGAATACCAATTTCGAGCAGTTTTGCAGCACTTTTTGAGCATTTATCAAAATGCGTTTCAAAAACAGGAAGACTAGATTTCAAAACAAAAATGATTAGAAAAACATATTAAAGTAGTTTTTGGTTGCTGCAATAATCAAAACCTTCAATTGTTTATTAATTTGCTCAAATCCTGCAACTGCAAGTAGTTTGGGCACAAAAGGCAATTTACAAACAGGGTGGAAGAATTCAAATTTATGATGCAAAAATAATTATAGACCAAAATACTTTAAGTGTTTTGTGATCGGTGTTCAAGAATACCAATTTCGAGCAGTTTTGAAGCACCAAAAACCTATCAGTGTCAAAAACATGAGAAATAATGATCCAGGCAAAGAAATATCTAATGGCTTCAACTATTTTGCTGCTGTTGTTCAAAAACTGCATTTTTGCAATTTTAAGATAAAAAATCAATTTAGAAGCAAGCAGAATTTGGTACAGGTTTTAGAATTGTGGACATAATATCTAAAAATAATTTCAATATTTGATGCCCAATAATGTTGGAATTCAGCAATATTCATTGTGAAAATTATAAAATTAAAACAAATATAATAAGAAAAGTATATTTTTCAACTTATCTTATTCACAAACCATATATACATTTGATAATGACACATAAATGTTTATGAATAAGATAAGTTGTATAAAATACATTTCTTATTGTATTTTGTGGAGTTTTAATTTTATAATTTTTAGAATGAATCTAAAAATAATATTTGCACAATAAAACATATTTTTTAGATTGGAGCCCAAAATACGAACTTTCAGCAATTTTGAAGCGCCCAAGAAAAAAGACCTCTATTTTTAGCTCTACAATGTTTATAAAAAATCCCCAAAAATATACTTTGTATTGCGCCCCAAAAAATGGTTTCGCTTTCTTCCCCGTGCCCTCGTAATGGCGCTGATCGTTAAATACTTACATTATTAAACAAATATATTTTATTGCTTAGTAATGTCGGTGTAAAATTGAAAATAAAATAGAAAATAAATGTTTTTTTTTGTTAAATTGGCATCAAATCGTAAAGTTTCGATACTCACTGTAAGCCAATGTGCTTTTGAAATGAATGTTTGCATTACTCTCTAGTGAGCATAAAAGTTTTCTCGGAATCAGGATATTACATAGCTAATCAGAAACTATAACATTTTCTAAACATATTGTTTGTTGTGCTAGAATTCGCTTTACTTTGATTCACATTGTATGAATACATTGAAAATATTCTCTTTATCTTAACAATACAAATATGTTAATGCAATTGCAATTTATGCATCATACTAATGTAGTTTGCAGTAGAAATCTGCCATGAATATTTATTGTTAGATTTTATTGCAACATTTATAATTTATTTACATTTATTTTTCAAATTTTGGTTTTAAGGTGAAATTTTATGTACAAATTAATTAGAAAACAAGCTAATTAATACTTACATTCTCTTGGAATTGGATATTTTTGTTGATGAAATTAAAGTAAACTCGCCGATGTAATTAGCATAAGTTAATGTAAATTTTGGAAACTCACCTGAAACAAAAACAGAACAAGGTTAATATTATGTCTGAATATGTTAATTGAAGCAATTAATTAATCAATAGATAGTAACATGAGTTTGTATAAAAATAATAAACTTTTTTTATCAACAAATTTTTACGTTAGTATATGCTTAAAAGTTGTAAAAGAAGTATATAAACAAGTTTAAAAATGTATTTTTTTATGGCACACAACAAATATTCATTTCATAATAAATATATTAATATTATTTCTTATTTTGCAAATATACAGTTTTACTGGAGATAGAAACATTACAATTCGGTACAAACAAGAAATGTAATAAATATTGTTGTGTTTTGTATTTGTTGTGAGTATGTTTGTATTTATGTTGCTTGTTATGTAGAGACTTCATTAAGAAATTTTCTTAAAACAATAAAACAGCTTTCCGCAACTCAATGTATGTGTACTATAATATTATTATTATAATTATTATTTTTAAATTATATTATAATATAAAACGTATCAATTCAAAATTTTCCAAACAAAACATACAATCTAAACAAAAAGCTTGTTGAATATCTAATTAATTGTGCAATCCAAGCAACAGATTAAATATTATCTCGTTACTTTACTCTCAAATGAAATGTTGGTTTTACTCTATCGATCTTATCTTAACGTAGTTCGGACAACTTGTTCGAAACTGTTAAGCGGTAAATAAATAATACCTGAATTAACCTGGATCAAATGATCAGCATCTACAAACAAAACAGCTTAAAACCATTTAATCAGTTCCATCGGCGCAATAATTAATTACAATAAAAATAAAAACATACGCACGAATTAATTTGTCATATCGATGCATAATCCCCATCCAGTTTTAACATTTACGGTTTCATTTCCGCTACATTAATAACTAATCAAGTAAATATTTAATCAGTGCAAAAATTTCCAATTGAATATCCTAAAAATTGCGACAATATTTGATCTGGTTTAGTTTGTTTTAATAAAAAAAAAAGCGATATTTGATTTTATAAAAATAATCACAATGTGGGGATTTGCCAGTTACCAGTTACGGGTGCGTCCCCATTGGTATTAGAGGAAGCCCGTCGGGTATGCAATCCAGCATATTCGAACGGTAGTGGAGAAATAAATACCCACCGTGAAATAGAAACTGGACTGGTACTCCAGGTTGGGGGTTGAGTCATCGGCCTAACTCCTCGATACTTATAAAAAAAATGAAAATGTTATAAAACCTAATCAAGAGCTTCGGAAAAGGACAGAAAACTCAAGATGACGAACCAAGCAAAGGAAAAGAACAACGATTTTTGGCACGTGGAATGTCCAGGGTTATTCAAAGAAAGTAAATAAAGTGACAAGTGAATTAAAACATCTAAAGGTTGATAATGCCATTCTAACAGAGACAAAGAAGAAGGGAAATGGGTCTGAAAGCTGGGGAGTATACAATCATTTCTACAGTGGTGTACCAAAGGAGGATAGAGCCAAACAGAGAGTGTCAATTGTGATACACAGGAGACTGAGGAAGTTTATAACAACATGGAAACCAATAAACGAAAGACTTATAAAAATTGACCTAACAATACATGGATATAGAATAAC
>JARJEC010032541.1:0-33543 GCA_030264575.1 Tachinus sp. AB-2021
TTCGCAACTAGAACAGTTTTGCGCATCTTTGGATATGCCATCGATGTCAAATACAAAATATAAAGAGGTGCATGATATAATTTCAAATGCATGGCAAGAAAGCGCCAAGGACTCAATCGGAAAAATTGCTCGGAAGTGCGGCCGAATTAAGAATGGATATCCATTAATAAAAGTAGTCTGCTGTGGTTCCTGGGCTAAACGTTCATATAAATCTGGATCTTATAATTCATCATCCGGCTGTGCCTCAACTGTAAGAGTAGAAATAGGAATGGTGCTATTTCTTAGCATTCGCAACTAGTTTTGTACCATATGCAAATTTAGTGAACTGATAAACGAAGCACCAAAGAAGGAACATCACTGCTACAAAAATTACTCGGGTTCATTGACTAGTATGGAGGCCGATATAATATTATCCGGATTTGAAAACAGCATTTTGATGTATGGTGTTATTTATGATACATTCATAGCAGATGGTGATAGTAGTACTTTCAAATGAATCTTAGAAAAAGAGCCATATAAAATTACCCAAGTAAAAGTTCAAAAAGTGGAATGTAGGAATCATCTTTTGCAAAATTATTTCAATAAACTAAGTAATTTATCCAAAGATATTTCAGCTGGGCCTTTAATTTTAAGAAGAAAACTACAAACAAATTTATTGAGATTTCGTGGAGCCCTCACAAAAGCTATAATATACTAAAAAATTGAGAAATGTGACGATATAAAAGTAGAGCTTCTTAAAGCAGATATTTTAAATAGTTCTAGTCACATACTTGGAGAACAATTGTAAACAATTACATTATTTTTGCAAGGAAGATTATAAAAAATGCAGTGTTTTTTCCGACTTAAAACTGACAAATTTACATGAGAAACTGATGAATGCTAATAACTACATTGCAAAATCATGCTAAAAGTTTGATTTGTGATTTAGACAACAATGTTGTTGAACAATTTAATTCCATAATTGTAAAATTTATTGGTGGCAAAAGGATAAATTTTATAAATGGCAGATCGTATAGGTACATAGGAAATTAAATAACAACAGAAGTCCCGGAATTTTTTTGAAAAGGCTTGAACAAAGAATTATAGACAGGGTTTATAAAACCAAAATACGACGCAATGCAACAAGGATGCTTCCCAAAAAATTGTTTGTGCGATCTATAACACTGCAAGATAAAGATTATGGGAGTAATTGCAATAAACCCGATATTAGCTCAAACGAAATATTTTTTTGACCAACTGAAATGTCAAGTAACTCAACATGACAAAACTCAAAATACAACTAAACAGCAAAGAGAATTCCAAGCATGGTTTCTTTATAGAAGAAATAAATTAATAGCATCCAGATTTGGTGAGATTTGTACAAGGCACAATTACACTAGCTGTAAAAATTTAGTGAAAAGTATATTGAGTACAAAAATAATTACTGTGTCAGCAATACAACATAGTATACAACATGAAACGTCGGCAATTCATTTTTTATCGGTGGAAATTAAAAAAGACGTACAACCTAGTGGATTATTTATTGATACAAATTTGCCATATTTAGCTGCAAGTCCTGATGAATTGGTTGATGAAAACAATATAATAGAAGTGAAGTGTCCATATACTTCAAAAAATTACATGTTTTGGAAAGAGAAAATGGAAAGAAATTTAATATATTTTTTTATGGACTGTTTGTAGCCCGAAATTTTAGATAGTAGATTGGATCGTAATATGAAGATTAGAGATCCAGATTCTATAATTGAAGCGCAAAATAAACGATAAAATACAAAATGAAACATTATGAGATTTATGAGGAAGTGATAATGATGATTAATTAATGCAACTATATATATATTTATAATTATATTGTATGAAAAATATGAAATGCTGTTACCACCATCCGCTGTAAAACATTTCTTGAAACAGTTCCCAGTTCATTGTTGTTATGGTGAAATACTAATATAATAAGTAAATATAAAATCGTGGTGTGCAAATATTATTATATAGGTAAATTTATTTGTCATTTGGGTAACATACATCGATTACCCGATGCAGGTAGTTGTTTTGTAATATAATATTTTGTTTTACTATTGTTATAAAGAATCTTATCGTTTTAGTGCAATAAGAAATTATTTTGTTTGTTTGTGTATTATTATTATTATTAAAATAATCATAAAAATAGTAATAATAATATTATAATATATTAATGAAAAGTAACATATTATGGAGTTTGTAAAAAATTTACTAAGTATTTGAAACCAAATAGTTAATTTCTATTAATAAAGCGCTGCTTTTTTTAAAATACTAAAAGCTATACTCCATTGTTAACATGAATAATGTAAAAATACTGTGGATAAAATTCATCTTTATTCAATGTAACATTTTTAATGTTTATAATATGTATACTCGTTTTTATTTCATTTCAAAACAACTCCTTAGTAACGAAATAAAATATGCACGTGTATTATTTCTAAGATAGAAAGAAAGTCCGCCTTAGCTAATTATCCACGCAATGCGCCATGCGTTCAAATTTTGCGACTGTCTCATTTTATTTGTAAAGAATTGAGCATATTTGTAGTAGTGAGAATAAACTTTTCGACTGATCCGCTTGCTACCTCGTCTCCTGCCGCTCCGCTCCGTCCCTTAGGGTACGCGCATGGTCGTGGCCTACTATCGGCGCCGACAAGCTCGTTACTTAAAAATAGGGTTGCCAAAAGCTAATAGTATTTTGTAATGTATGGCGGTGACAAAACAAATACGATTGTTGCTTACTATTGTTATAACAAAGATTGAGTTCTTTATTAGCTATATCTAAATAGTATTGGGTTTCATATTATTGTGCATATTTTTATTATTGGGTTACTTCCTTTTTTTTTATAATGTTCTTTATTAATCTAATATTTAAGTAAAAAATACATATATGTTAATGTATTTATTTCTTAAATTAATTTTTTGCAATGTCTAGTTTTAATTATTTATGGTATAATTTAATAATTATCATAATTATTTTTATTGCTTATTTATTGCCCGCCGTTAAATCTGCTTGAGGCGCTTCAGACTTATTTGAATTATAAGATTAAATATAGCAAAGGGTTGAGCTTTTAGATGCTATGGATTTCTAAATATATATATATATATATATATATATATATATATATATATATATCTACATTTTTGTGGTGAGGTATATTATATTTTGATTGTCAATTGTTGTAAATTATTTAAATTTATTTAATATATTATGTTCTTTTTAATATTAAACATAATATGCATAATTTTATTATCAGTCCCATTAATTTGCTGCACAATTCAATATGATTGTATTAAATATGAATGGAATGTTTACTTTGTCGTTGAAAAAAAGGTCTGTTATTTGAGTGAGATTGTAAATTGTTATAAAACTAACAACAGAAATGTCAGACCTTTTTCACACGGGGTCCGGAACCGCCAAATCTTACGAGAGAAGCAGAAGAAAATGTTTTGAACATTCTTGCTGCGATTCGCAAGTTTTATCTACATGCGGATGCATTTAAATATATGGTAACATTTAATAAAGCTTAGAGTAGATTGTCGGTTTTGCCAGTTGCCGTTGAAAATATTCTTTCTATACGTGCGCTACTCAATGTTTTGCCTCATAAGATAGATACAGTTTATGGCAACCCTATTTGTAAGAATCTTGTTTGTCGGCGCCGATAGTAAGCCCGTCACGTGCGCCTACCCTTAGAAACTACTCGACACGCCGTCATTCCTCGTAAGTATAGAGTTCAATTATATAAATAGTAGGCAACACGTTTCACACTATTTTAGTGGATCAAGTTCAGGAGGCGCATTTGTGGCAGCGGCGGAAAGTTAAAATTGCTATAGTTTTACAATGGAATAATAAATTTAATCAAATCTAATTTGTACACAACAGAACATACACATTTTCATATGTTAATTTAAAATTGAATATTAAAATTTGAATGTTCTTCATGTATAATAAAAATAATAAAAGCTCATTATATAACATCATATATTACATTATTATACCGGGTGTATCAGGCTTTTTTTTTCTGAAAATGCAATTTCTTACAACTATAGAAAAAATATTTATAACCAAAGCCAACTTGAAGGATCTTTTGAAAATATTTACGAATTTTAAAAATTACCGCTAGGGAAGGCGCAACTGCATTCAATTTTATAATTTTAAATGGGGCCCTAGGCAATGTGTAGTATATTGGATAGGTAAAAGAAAAACAAACAACGTTTGTTTGAAAAACTTTTTCATAAAGTCAACCATTTGCTGTGAAAATATTATAAATAAACCTTAGAAAAAACATTAAATGTTTAAAATTTTACTTTTTTAAATAAGAATTCAGGCTATGCGTCTTGTCATTGGATAGAAAAATAATAACCAAATTTTGCTAAACAAAAAAGTGTGCTTATCAATAAAACAAATGCTAAATATGTTATTTCAAAAAAATGTAATTCAAATGATTATATGGCAACGATGCCAGACATTACCTATTTAAAAACAAATGAATATTAAATTCAATATTTCATGTCCGAATATGGTGGAATTCAAGAATATTCATTCTAAAAATTATAAAATTAAAACTTCACAAATATAATTAAAAAAGTATATATTTCGACTTCTCTTATTCAGAAACAATATATACATAGATCTATGGTCCTATTTGAAATTATAAAGTTGAATGTAGTTGCGACCTCCAATTGTTTAAGTAGGCTTTTGTTATAAACATTTTTTCCCAAAGTTGTTAGTAGTTGCATTTTTAGGAAAAAGGCCTGGAACTGATGGTCTGATACACACGGTACATAACAATAAAATAATTACAACAAATTCTAAAAACAAAATAAGTATTCTTCTTTCTCGTTCCAACTTTCAATTTATTTAGTGCAAAAACCTAAAAACAAACATAAATTAATACAGACCTTTAAATGTCTACCAAAAGGGTTGATAATGTTTTTTATGTGTCTAAAGTTTTGCCCAAGTCCACAATATCCTTTATAAATATTTAATGTAGAACAAAATTTCAAAGTCAATTTTGAAGCCTAAAATTGAAAACTGATTTTGGACAAAACTCCAGGACCCTTAAAATGTCCACCACAAAGAGTGACAATGTTATAAATATTTAACGTAGAATTTAATTTCAAAACCTCAAATTAAAAACTGATCTTGGAAAGATTTTGTTGGTATGGCCATATCTCAAGCAATTAAAACATTGTATGACTCTATAACAAATGTTAATGGGTAAGGAATAGAGGTTAAAAATAATTTTTTAGGCAAGATCTCTGAATGTAACCAGAATGGTAGCAGATGGCTCAAAAGTGAATCCTGATTCGTCGATATTATCCATATTTCGGTTAACACGCTCACCTCTAAGAATTTTGACATTAAGGGAGTTTCTAGCACTATCTTTGATCTCTTGTACAAATGATTTATCTATAACCCTTGCTTTAAGCAATTTGCTGCCGATCGAAATGCTATGATCCGCGCGTGGTTGTATGTATATTTGATACGGACCGGAATCTATATGAATAAATAAACTTAGGAGTAGGGTCTTGTTATTCATTGAAGCCGCATTAATTGGTTGACTGGCATGCTAATTATGATATGATTTAATTTAATCATTTTGGCTGTTAATCCATAGACAAATAGACTGGCAACTCCATATACGTCTCCATAGATAACCTAGACTATATATTGCACGTCTCAGACTGTACCTGAGCGCAAGGGATATTCCACGGTACTAAAATAGGGAGTGGAAGGATATTCAAAACATATTAAATTATTAATTTTTAATGTTTGTATTGATGTTGTTTTTATACATAAAACAATGTTAATAAAAGTTTTTTTAATATATAAACAATATCAATATTATGTTAATATTATGCAAAATAAAATACAAATACTTCAAAATCAATATATTAAATTTAAATTGCAGAAAACTAAATACATTGTATACAAAAAAATATATAACAAACTACAATAAATATTTGTTTATTCATTAACATATGATTTTTTTGTTAGTTAAAAAAGTTTATTTAAAAATAATCTATACAAATAAACGTTTTCATTTATTACATTTAAATTGTGAGAAATGTATTTAATATGAAATAAATATTATACATGCCCAGTCCTACATGTGCAATAGAAAAACTCCTTAATAAACTTCTGCAGTTATTACATCTGAAACATAAAATAATTATTAGTTTGAGTATTAAATATAAACATTTTTGCAGTGATGTAGTTTCACTATTTTTACAATAAACAAATATAATTCTCTTCAAAAATGTTATTATCTCGAACATATATAAATATGAACCCAAATAGAGACGACATGAATCTGAAACAAAACAAAGACATTTCATTAATATTTTGAACAAATAAAGTATTGATGCATTGTTCACAATTTCGTCCAAAAATCTTCCTGATTCAAGAATCCTTTTTGCTTCTTTCAGTCGCAGTTGATTTGTTGCCAAACGTTTTTGAAGTGTTGAAAATCATACAATGATTGTAAATATACGATAAAAATGTATGATTTCTTTTAATTTATTTTTTGTATTTTAATTTTTATTAATAACCTAATTCATATTCCTTGGGCATCGCCATAAAAGTTTCACTTTAATGATACTATTGTAGTTTGCTTTATACGTCGCCGCGGATAAACTGACTTTTACATGTAAATAGCAACACGCTCAATATTTGAATTATTTTGTTCGTCTACCTCATTGTGCATATTTATTTGAATTGCGCCTCCAAAATAAAGCAGCGGATTAATTATAACTTATCTGGATTCAAATTAAAATTAACAATGGTAGCGATATTCAACTGTGATTAATAAAATGATTGTACTAATATTCTACAAGTAAATTTATTTTACCTCTACATGTTGGTCATTCACTACTACTATTGGTATTTTCAAATTTTCATCCATATACATCGATACCGGTTTCTTGATCAGAACGTCAAACTTTGCTTGCAATTTCAAGGTAGGGATTGCCAAACGCTTTAAATTTGATCTATTGTGGCAGTTTTCAAAGAAGTCATCATTCGAAAAATGAAGGTCACACACTATACTTTTTTGCATCGAGCGAAACCGACTGGATTCCTATAGCTTTAAACCAGTGTAAACACAACTAAAATTTGTATACAAGCGTTTAAAAACGCGACAATTTCTAAACACATTAACACTTTTATGCAATAAGACGTCCAACGCAGCGTTTTGAAATTGTGTCCTCGGGAAATTCAAAATGCGTGGCAACAGGCGTTTTAAAAGTGCATTGATATAAATCGCAGCTTTTGTGCAACGCGTTTATTGTCGCTGTTTTAATCTCGAAAGATTTTATTTTGGCAGTTTGTAGAGTTATCTCGACGTAAGAAGATACTTCTTAGTCCTAAGGAAGATTGGAAATTGGAATGAAACTAAAACGCAATTTGTATCGCCACCCAACACTTGCAACCCCATGGGGGAGGCGAAGAATAAAGTATTGGAAATGGAAAGGGCTTGAAAAAGTGAAAAGATTTAAATATTTAGGTTGTTTTGAATATGAGAAAGTTTGAAAGTATGAAAATAAAAGGTATGTTGTTTGATAGCTTAGTAAAAAGTATATTACTATATGGGGCAGAAATTTGGATGGAAAGAGCAAGAAAAGTAACAATCGATATGAATGTATAATTTTACAAGAATGTTTAAACAAAATGCAAAAATGATAAAATTGGAAAAATAGGGAGAGATATTACAATAGGAATGGATATGCCAGCAAAGGAGTAGAAAGAATGAGAACAAATGGAATAATAACATGGAACGAAATAGTGGAAAGAGATAGAGATATACAGAGGCAAGAAATATGTATGCAAGGCAATGAATCTAGGTATAATGCTAAATATGCATCTATTATAGAAACAGCACTGCTATCATACCTATTGAATGATAGATACCGTACAAAAGAAAGAAAAATTATTTAGATGTGGGAATGAAGAGAGTCAAAATAACGAAGAGGAAAAAGTGTGTAGAATTTGTGGCGGTGCAATGGAAACCATAGAGCATATACTGAAAGAATATGATGAGATCAAAGAGTAACAAATAGAAAAAGAAGATGTACTGAAAGAGAACTAGAATGGATGAGGGCAGTAATAAGAAGACGAAAGCAACTGCAAGTGTAATTTAGTAAGTAAAAATGTATTTTTGTTTGTAAAAAGAATTTTGTAAAAAATGTATTTATTTTATTAATTTTCAAGGCTGAAAGGCACGAAAAATTAACGATATTATTATAATATAGAAAATGACATGAGCGGACGTCATCCCAGACTCACCCTCTATATGTCCCAGAAAATGACTTTTTAACATCATACCAATTTTCTTTTATTATTCAAAATAAATCTTTCTATCGGCAAAATATTCTTCTTGGTGCACTTCTCTTTTATGTTTTTTTTTAATAATTTTAGTCTCAAAGTTAGTATAGTAATGTTATTGATATATAACTATAATAGCAACAACATAATTTTATTACAATTACCTTCAATAATGTGGGTACTTTCATACTTCTACTTCTGTCCATGATTACTGCGTTTCACAAGTTTTGGTTAAAAACAGATTTTAAATTTTCATAAAGTAGACACTATATAACTATTCAAGTTTATTAAAAAAAAATGTGGGCAAATAAATAATGTATGGTTAATAACAATTTTTAAAAGCAAAAGAGTCATTACTCCTACAAAAATAAAAATTACAGGAGAGCAATAAAAGAAAACCATTATTCACCCTGTACTCACAATAAATTTTTGCTTTTAGAAAACAAGTAATTAACAAATACAGCAATAGAATCATTATCTCTACTAACAATAATTTTATACATTAAACAAACACTAAAAGTGCTCAATAAAAAACATTTATAATAACATCCATAAACAGTCTTCAATTAAAAAAGAACGTATGTATAAATATTAATAGTACGACTAAAAATAATAGATTGGCAACTACTATTAATAATATATAAAATATAACAATTAATAAGCCAATTATATAACAGGGTGAAGTTAACATTATATTTATGAAATGGTTCATTAATATAATAGTTTTGACGGAATTGTATCGATTTTTTCCTATAAAAATAAGTCTATATATTATATCAAGGAGTAAACTATAATTTATATAATTATATAATGCCAATTATATTTATAAATTAGTTTTTTTCCATTTCAACAAAATTGAACCTTTATTGATAATAAAATAACCATTTATAATTGTGGGAGCCACTGTACAGTTTAGTTAAACTGATTCATATGTGCACTACGTTAGTGTGAATTAAAAATAATATAAGTGGCATTATATTGAATGATAATTAGTTCCGTCAATGCTGATTAATTGCACACCCCAATCTCTCGTATAATACATAAATTGCAACAATTTTACTAGAGATACACAGTATCAACTTATATATTACATATATCATATTAAGTAACGAAATAATAATAATAATATTCGAAAGTACAAAACAAAAATATCAAATATCATGTATAGATTAAAAATAAAAGCATCATCACTTCAATATGAAGGTGTAATTACCTGCCTTTCACTTTATTTTTTATATGTTCAACATGTTTTATCAATATTTTTTTTCTTTTTTCTCAATAAAAATTACTGTACATTTGTATATTTTTTATAATAAAATAACATGGTTTTAAAATCCTCTTAAAATACTTCGTTTCACATAAGTATTCTGAAGATTTATTTACTTATTTAGAAAATAATGCGAGTATTAGGTATAGGATTTTTCAAAATATATGATTGAGTATAAAGATGATAGAATATTAAAACTTCATCAAATTTTAATTGTTTTAAATGAATTTTTTTTTTCAAATTTATTGCAAGTTGAGTACAAAAAATGGCAGTTCGCGTTGTGAGTGCTTCAAATCATTGGGCGCCCCAGCCAGCAGTCACGTAATATTTTAGTAATATCGAGATCATAATCCCAATAGGCCTTTAATATCATTATCAGTTTAGGTTATTGAAGAAATACCTGAGCGTCCATTTTACGTTATTAACTGAAGTCAATTTAAATTTGCGAAATGACGGTTTGGTCCCAGACATATTTTCGTATTTCTGTCGTCATATTTAGATATTTTATCTCATAATGAAGTAAAGTATAAGAAAAAGAGACATGTCTGCTGGCTGGTCGTGAAATTACTAAAAAGCTACTTGCGAACTAAACTTGCAATATTGTATAAACTTGACTTGTCTGAGAAAGAGTGGTTAAAGAATTTGTGCACAAAACACACTTTTGATGACCAAATATAAACAAGAATTTAACATAGTTGATACTAGGTTTTTGTTTTTATTGAAAGAATTAAGAAATGCACAGAACCATAATTTTATGTTAAATATTTTCCATTTTTTTATAGTAAAAATTAAAGGAAATAGGTGATGATCATATCTCACAATTATGACATTAATTACATGCGTTATTTAACGTTTATAACACAAATAAAACTCAAATTTACCATGCAAAGTGATGTTTTTAGACTTGATAATAGATCTGTTATAATAGATCAAAATGCTGTAATTATAGGTTAATGTCACATCGCTCTTAATGTAAAGTCTGCAAAACGGCAAAAATTTGGCATATGACGATCACAGCGTGATTATAAACAGACCTAAACACAAAGAAAACTTTTGTTGATTTTTAAAAGATAGTTGGATAAAATGGCAATCTCATTTTTATTTGTCAAAATCCCATAACTATTATTTTCTTCTATTGCTATTTATATTAACAATTTGCAAATGGATTTGCGAATTGAACACATTGTAAATACTCATTAATTCAGTTCAGGTTTAAATATATTTTAAAACATCCTATATCTACTTAACTTGAAATCATTGATGCCATTATTGCTTCATTTGTATTTAAGACGGCATCAAATTAACCTTGTTTTGGAAACATGGTGAGTATCGCAGCACAAATCTTCTGTGGATTCGTTTCGTCGGGATATAATTGCATGACCTGCGTGACCTGTTCTTCAGGGAATATCGCAGCAAGATGATAGTGTAGTTTTCTGCGAGCATCTTCTTGTAAATTTTGGGCGGATATAGGTGCGGCAGATTGTCCCCATTGTGCCGGCCAAACATTCAATTGCGGATCAGAACAACTGGAAATCCTTTGCATGTGACGACTTTGTTGGGCGACTTGAGGTGGCCATGGTCGGTAACTATCGGGTGCTGATGCTATCCTAGTTACATGTTGATGGTGCAGTTCCCAGCTGGGCACTCCTAAATATCCACTCATAACCTGCTGTTGTGGCTGCTTAAATCGGCGCGTCAAACCAGGCTCTCCGTTAGGATTCAATGTTAGTTGCCGTTGCAATTTCCTATGTAAATTTTCTGGCTGATATGAAGCACCTACATTATCAACACTTCTACTCTTAGCAACAACTGTGTGTTGAGGTTCTTTGGGGGGGGGAATATTTGAACGTGTTCTGCCTAAAGGCAGCTTTCTAAATTCACCTTCCCTAGCCTGTAAGTGTCTTTGTGCATGTTCAGATAGCCTTTCAGTAACACTTTTATGTGGTAAAGGTCCCCGTTCAGGGTGATTATATTTGCATTTATTACCGTACGTGCATTTCTTGCCATATGGGCATGGAGGTGGTGGGTCTGACTTCTTCGGTTGAGTACGCAAAAAATTATCTAAAGTAGGGCCCGACCTACCAAGTGGATCATCAGGAGGCATAAATCTATCATTAACAAAGGAATACATCAATATCCGTTCCTCAACAACTCGTCTGAATTCAGCTGTTTCCTGACAGAGATCTCTATAATTATCATTACTAACCACAATTCCATCAACTTCAGATGCCAATTTTAGTATGTATCTATCATCATAACAAATCATTCTTTTGCCGCTTACCAATCTAGACGGAGTAAATACTAAAATGCGGTCTCTTTCGAGTTCCGCTAGAATATCTTGCTCCTGTATAGGATTATCTGGACGAGAAGATTCTTTGCGCCATTTCGGCACGAATACTGTTATGTCTTTATGACCTCTAGCTTTGAACCAGTCCACACAAATTTTTATACCTCTACATGAAAATGTCTCCTTATTTCCATGGCTGCAATCAACCCAAAATGTTAACTATCTAGAATAATATGCAATAAAATGATTATTGATTACCTCATAGCTACATTGCTGCCATCTATCACAATTGGTTTTAATGATGCAGGACCAACATCTAATTGTACATCATTAATATCTGATGGTCCATCTGTAGGACTACTGTCACAAGAGCTGCCTCTTTGAGCACCAAGTTTGATGAGTTCAGCTAGCAGCTCATTTTGTGCGGGTGTTTGTCCTAATTTTTGTAAAGCTGTTTGTACTAATTTTTCCGTATATCCTAATTTCAGTGCGAACTCCACTCTATAAAAAAAAGAAAATCAGTTAAATATGTAATCAATAGTAAATAATACATTTTTAGAAAGTTAGTGCAATCGAATAAGATTGATTTTTGTTTATTTAGAATTTTATTTATAATATAGCTAATACAAATATGAAGATAAAATAACAGGGAAATAAATAATGCAATGTAATAAACAAATATGATGGTATAGAAAAAACTTTACAGAAAAAAAATTGTGAGTGTGCATTACACACACACAGTAGAAGTAAAACCGTTAATTTTATAAAAAATTAAAATTGGAATGGGCTGGTGATAGAACAATATAAATATAGATTTCTTAAAAAAGCATTTATTAAAACGGACGATTTGAAAACACCTGTTTATATTACAGTTAATATAAAAACCTTTCAGAACACTACACTAATCTGTATAGGTAAATAATTTAAATTAAATATACACAACTATCAATATTTGTGGGAGGACTTAACAAAAATTTGTACATCTATTTTTTACATATTTTTTTCTATCTGTTTTTTTCTTGTTGAACTTCATTATTTATTTATATAGATCTCTGACATGTATTGATAATTTGTAATTCTTAGATGGACGTCTCAACTACACTATTAACTTTAATTTTATTATAATACTAGCGGAACCCGGCAAACATTGTTTCGCCCTACCCCATATCAGTAAAAATAATTTCTTTAGTTTTCGTTGTCTTGATATTTTTTATTCATCGATATTTTAAATTTTAAAGTCACATTATAAAATTTATGATTTATTTATTTTGTATAATTTCTTTTGTTTACATTTTGTAATTCATTTAAATTTTATTTTGGAATTGTTTGGTATCATTGTTATATGTGGCAGCAATGCATCCTCTCCTTTGTATTTACCATTTAAAATTGTTGCTTTGATAAGACGGCTCATTATTTTTTGCACTACTAATCTGGTACCATTGCAAAGATGTGGTGCTTGAATGTTGCGAAGCAAGATTATAGGCAAGTCGATTTTCAATACCAAACGGTGTGGTAAGTGCCAAGTCCAGTTTAAGAATTGAATTGGATAATTGACAACCCCGTTTTCATTAACAGTATCAATGGACTTGATATAAACATGCTTCACCAACAACTGAATTTTGAAATTTATAGCAACATCAATATTTTTGGCGGCTAATATCGCATGTTTACTGACCCATTGACGATTGTGATAATTTCGTCTAATTGCGGGAAAAATGCTAATAATTAATGCAACCTATGTTGCTGTGATTTGACAGAAATCGGGAACAATGAAAAGTTTTCCAATACCAATCTCCATCAATGGACGGATGTTCGTTATTAATTTCAACATCCATACGTTTTACGATAGTGGTGATGATTTTAAGCAGGCATATGTTGAGCATGGTATCAAATTTTCAAGTTTTCGACTGAGTGCTTCTTCTAATGCATATTTATGCGCCATTGTCGATAGACACCAACAGATTTGGCTCTTTTGCGAGACTCCCATGTTTTGCGCATGTATTCCATGTGAAATATGTTGGAAGTTCGGCATACCGTAGTGTTTTTGGTTGTACTGATGCTCTTGCCAGTGCATTTTCTTCATTAAAATAGACGGGTTGTCTGTTTTCAAGATGTATGCCTAAACGAATCACAATTGGATTGCGGTCATGTATGGGAAATGATAGAATCAGCCAAATAGCTTCATTGGAGCTGATGTACCGTACCATTTGGTATTGCGTTAAATCATCATTTTCATGCATATCTCATAATACAAAAACTATCATTCCTTTATGAAGGTATTTTTAAATGTATTTGAAAGATTTTACAGAATTGCAAAATTTAACATTGATGTATGCTTTGAAAGTTTTTGATAATAGTGGGGAATAGTGCACAACCCTTCTTTTATCAATTTCAACTTAAGGTCCTCTGTTTTTGATTTTCAATGTAAATGATCATCAACCATGTTTTGTTGATTGTCGACAATATAGCGTGAATTTGGACTCAATTGGTCCATTAGTATAGAAATTCGATAGTGGCTATCGGGACTACACATACTTACAAACCTTACTTATAGTCTGGAGAATATATGGTGTAAACATGGGCTCAATGGGTTGAGTGGTTTAGCCACAAGGATTTTAAATAAATAAATAAATATATATATATATATATATATAGATATCAAAGATTTCCTTTCGATGTTGATATTTATTGTTCGACAAGACTGTAGTGACTGTGGCTTCTCACATTTTCAAGTGGATGTAGGAGAAATTCGTGTTTAAACATATTGATTGTACATTCGCACACAAAATATTCTATCGTCTTCCACTTGTGTTGTGTGCGTTAAATAAATGTGGATAGTAACATTATTATAATATATACCTTCTCTTCCTACTTGAACTACACAAAGCCCTATTGTTACTCTAGTAACCATTGATGATAATCGTTTTCAAACATCAATATTTCATCAAAATTTGCACAAAACAACGTTAAATAAAGATGAATATAATATACTTTTTCACTTTTTTATGGTACGTTCCATCTGTTGCGTTTAAAGGGCATGAGTAAACGCAGTGATTAATCGCTGTTGCTCATGTGCAACATGTGTGCAAACGTTCTATCTACATGGACAAACCGCAACAAATCATTTTGCAAGAGATTGCAACTTGTTTAATTTATCGCTGCGGTTACTCGTGCCACTTAAACGTTAAGACAATTTAAAAATATATAAATTAAGTAGAAACTATAACAAATTACATTGTGAATAGGCCGTAGTATTTCTGCAACATTTGCAATATATGATTTTTTTTTGCTTTTTTGCATACACAAAGTAATTTAATATTATTTTATAAATAAAAATACTATTACAATTTATTACAGTATTGATGTACTATCGACGTTTACTAACATTAATATTTTACGCTGAATGTTTTATAGCCATCGATGGTCAATATCGATGTCAACATCAATTATAGTAGGTAAAACAATTACAATTAACATATTCTTAGAATGAAACGTAGACATATTCAAATTTGTTGTAATTACAGTAATAAATTTCTACATCAATTCATAGATAAGCTGGAATTAAAGAACGATAAAGATAAATATTTTATATTTAAGAGTATGTGTATATATATATATATATGAATATACAAAAACAAACCTTGATATGAGGTAAGTAATTTATTTTTGCTTAGCCTTGATATCAGGTAAGCATCAATTTAATCTCTAATCTTAATTAAACTTAAATTACTCAATTTATTGTTCGCTTACCCGATATCAAATATTTTTATGCGCTTAATTATAAAATATTTATCTCTATACTGTCCTTTATTTCTAGTTTATCGATGAATTGAAAATTGAAATATTTATAGAATATTAATATAAAAATGTATTACCTAATGTAATTAAAGCAAATTTGAATATGTAGGTACCTACTTTCCCAACATACAAAACTGATTTGAAATGAGAACAATGTTGCAAGGAGGCAATTCTATTTTTGGTTGTTTCATTCAACCAGCTTTTTATGCTCTCAATTGATATGAATCACAGGAAATCGAGTTTATAAAAATACCATCCAATATACATTATTAATAACATAAAGAACTTCATTGAAAATATATTTTAAAACAAAGAAAAATGATTGAAAAAAATACTTTACAAATGTGTAAACAAAACGGAGCACACATCTCATTAATTTTTATTCAGTTCTTAACATTAATCCAGCCAACATACCGTCATCACCTGAGCAGTTATATTCACCGCTGAAAAGTTGCTTATTTATCATATCAAATAAATGTGCCGTAATGCCATAAAGCACTATAAAAACTGATAACTCAAAATTGAAAAAAATGCAGATATTCTCTTTGTAGTAGGAGCTGCAGTATATTATAAGCTAGTAAAATAAAACTTAATTGTATGCACATATTAAGTGATTAATCATGGTAATATTATAGTCAAAGGCTTTTGGATGTGAAAATTTGCACACATGTTCAATGTATGCTAAAAATACTGAATCTGCAATCCGTTTTTAGGGCTGATGCCTAGTTTTGAAGTTACACAGTCCCCAATGTCAAAATTTCGCAGATTGTATATTTGCAAAAAATGGTAATATATACAGTGTTTATGAGTAAGTTACTAACGTGGTTGTTCTAAAACATCCTCCTCTTTTTGTTATTTGTGGCTTTTTTTAACATTTTATGTCGATATTTCATAATAATATGTGACACCATTATACAAATAAGCTACGTTGCCATATATAATTGTAAATCCTATATTTCCTACTATTTTTCTGAATAATACGTACTAATAGTAATATCAATAATATTTATTGGATATATTTAATTGAATTTGAACCGTTACTATGCTATATTCCGTTTTATTAATAATAAAAAAATTTAGTATATATTTATTAGGTTAGGTTAAATAATGTATAGTTGTGGTTAGGTTACCAAGCAATTCTTTTCATTTTTAATTTACAAAAATAATTGAAAGTAGGGTTAGGTTATGTTAGTTAAAGTCATCTGGTTAGGGGTTGCAAAGCGTTTTTTGTTTTATAATTAACAAAAATAATGTAAAATAAGTTTAGGTTAGGTTAAGTTAGGTTACTTAAAGTAATCTTACAAACAAAAAAACTTTTTACAAAAATAATTGAAAATAAGGTTATATTGGCAAACTAAGCTAACCTAACCATATACTGACCATCACCTAACCACAAGTATGCATTATTTAATCTGACCCAATCCGACTACACGCACACATATATATATATATATATATATATATATATAAGTATATATATAAGAATTATATATATATATATATAACATTATATAAGTATATATATATAATGAATCAATGTAGTGAATGAATTAGCTTCCCTGTTGAAAGACTATACAAAAAAAATCCCAACACAACTACAGGCTTGTTGAATTACATTTATTTAACCTTTCTCAAAAACATTTTTTTATGAAAAAAGTCTATAAAAATCTAAAACAGATCTTCATCATTTCTAATTAAATTAAATTTGTTTACATGTCACATGACTATTTGTTTCGATATTTATAATAATAAGTGCAATTTTTTTAATAAAAGTAAAATGGAGATTTCAGCATAATAAAAACTTTTTTGTTTAATTATCTACCTTATTGTTTAAATCACATGATGAAAGATTAAGGACGATGGCGCATTATAAAAGATTAGTAACATGTTATTTATGAATGTTTTAAAAATGTTCTCTAAATATACATAAGATATATTAAACATATTACCTCGCCGTGTATCCAGGTGATGCATCTGATTGTACATAATCCGCGTATTCAGCTGCCAATGTATCACTAGTCGTCCTGGACACATCCTGATGCTTACCAGGTGTATCAGCTTCGTAATCTGAATCATAGCTTGAATCTTCTCCTGCTATGCCACAACCTTCCTTGCAGATATCATCTACATATTTCTGCAAATCGAAAGGAATACAATTAGAATGAACAAACAAACTAGAAGGTTATTAATTTTAACAAAAAAATCTAATTACATAACCACTAACAAAAAATTAAATACTAATAGTGTGCAATTTATCTAATATATCGTCGTAATCGTACAAAATCTGCAATATTTTTTACATTCTACATAGTATATAGCTTTTGTACTTGTGTATTTGTGTTTTTGAACTTGTACAAGTCAAGCCAGAGACTTGACGACATTTTTTACAATTCTCCGATTTCCACACACTCACAAACGCTACTTTCCCGCACGCTATCACATTAAAGATTTTTTTTCATTATATAAAAATGTGTAATAACACTTTTAAATTTTATTTTTATTAGTACAAAAGTAGAAAATGTTTTCTTTCTTAAATATGAGATCATTTAAGTTTAATAAATAGTAGAAGTATGGTGGTAGTAGTAGTAGTAATAGTTAATTTTTTGTTAGTAGTATTAAATTTAATTTTTACAATTTCTTATATTTGAAAATATAAATTAATTTAAAACACAATAATAAAATGTTTGTTTAAAACTGTTTAAAACAAAAATGTTTAAAACATGTCCCATTGTTTTAAAACAGTTTAAAACATTTGATTTAAACATTTTGTTTTAAACATGCCCCTGGATAATCTAGAAAACTAGGAACCGGGCGAAAATGAGTCAATAATCAAAAAGAAAGCCATTTTCAATGCCAAATATTTGCAGAATACTGCGAAGGATGATATTTAATTATGGCATACATAATAAACTAAAGAAAACATAAACAAAAAAGCAAAACAAAGCAAAACGCATAAAAAACAAATTATATATTAAAAGCAAACAACAAAAATGATCGAAACAAATTTAAAAAAACATGAAAATAATTGAATAAAAAACTAAAATAAAAGAAACAATTAAACAATGACAAACTAAAGGAGAAATAAACAAAAAAATAATCAAAAAGTCAAAATAAACAATAAATAGAAGAATAAATTAAAAACAAAGACAATTTTATTTATTACCTATTATAAATAAAATATAACAAAAAATAATCGAAATAAACATTAAGTAATAAAAAAAGCTAAACAAACTTCTAATTATGGTGTAGTTACAATTACCACCCCCACAACTACAATTTCTAATTAGTGATTATCCATTGCAAAAATGATATGAAGCTTTGATGCATTGCATCAGCACACAGTTCAAAAAAGACCGGCCCTGATGTATTAATCAAAAAGCATAATTTAAATTACAATAAAGTATACAATTATTGATAATAAAATTAATTAGGAAAACAAAAAGCATTTGCGTTTTCAAATTATCATTAAACAACGACATTATCCTTCACACTATAACAAAACGAAAACCGCTTCCAATTCTACAAATAAACAAGATGCAATTTATTAAGTAACAAACATGGAAAAAATGCTTAATTTAAAATATACAAAATAGCAGTCGAATGGAATGAGTAAATGCCGTTTCCAAGAAAGTATTGTGCGCAAAACCAACTTGGGATCAGTGGGAATTCCTTCAAAAACAAACCATTAAAAATGCATTCGTGGAAAGTATTCGTGTTAAAATTATGAATTGAATTAATATAAAAAGCGGTTTTAGTTTTTATATAAGCATATAATTATATTAATTAATAATAAAGAGAATAAGTTTTGATGCGAATAAGAATTTTAAAAAATGTATGCATTTCATTATTCAATGAAATATTTTGAAAGATCCTTTTGGTCCTCCAAACGTTTAATTTAAAAATATTCGTTTCATGGAAAGTTCATTAAAATTTAATTAATCGTTTAATGAACATTCCATATGACCTGAGCATACAATAGAGTATAGACACTTATTTTTTTAATTATTAATGTACGATTTTGTATGAATCGACAAAGATGCGCGTAGAAACAAAAAACATTGAATTTGTTTTGTTGTTAAAAAAGTTCTGAGATGTTTAAATACTTAAAATTTAAAAAAATGTTTGATGTCAGAAAAACATTTCAGGAGTAACCTTATCAATAGTATCGCGTATTTTCAGAGTTGGCAAACACAAACAAGATTAAAACACATTTCAAATATATTTAAAACATGTTTAAAACAAATTACTTTTAAATGTTAGCTAATTCTTTAATTGGAACCATTCATCATCATCATCATCATCCAACATAATAGTTTTTGTTTTATTTATTTCTTATAATGAAGTACCACATAGTAGGTCGAAACCATCCTTATTGATTATTTTTGTCATTTGGATTGGTACATACCAAATTAAGAAACACTTTATGCATTGAAAAAGTAGAAAAACAACAGTATTTAAAACAAATACAGTAGCTTACAGGTATAAATTATGCACAGTAAAACTTTTTAATGTTGACTCAACATTAACCCGGCCAAATTTTCAAGCGGATGTGGGAGTTTCGCGGGAATATATATATATATATATATATATATATATATATATATATATATATATCAATCCGATGTTATACATTCGTAGATAGCGTTATAATTAGAGACCGGATCAATAATCACAAAAAAAAATTAAAAAGCGTATAAAATGGCAGAGAATTTATGCTTTACTTTGAAAAAGCTCAAAAACTCCGGTAAAAAAGCTTAAAGCTGGGCGCACAGTAGTGGATTACTATCGGCGCCGACAAACTGGTTCATTATTAGCTATATCTAAATGATATTGGATTTCTTATTATTGTTTATTCAGACCTTTTTGAATTATAAGATTAAATATAGCAAAGGGTTGAGTTTTTAAAACGTTATAGATTTCTAATTGCATAATTTTATTAATTTTATATATATATATATATATATATATATATATATATATATATAGTTTTAAACATTTTTGTAGTGAGGTATATTATATTTTGATTGTCAATTGCTGTAAATTATTTAAATTTATTTAATATATTATATTCATTTTAATATTTATAACATAATATGCATATTTTTATTATCAATTCCCTTAATTTGATGCATAATTCAATATGATTGTATTAAATATGAATGTTTACTTTGTCGTTGGGGAAAAGGGTCTATTATTGGAGTGAGATTGTAAATTATTATAAAACTAACAACAGATCTGCCAGACTCTCTTCACAGGGGGTCCGGAATCGCTCAATTGTAAGAGAGAAGCAGAAGAAAATGTTTTGAACATTCTTGCTGCGATTCGTAAGTTGAGACAAGTTTTGTCTCCGTGCGGGTGCATTTAAATATATAGTAAGCTTTCTATACGTGCGCTACGCAATGTTTTGCCTCATAAGATAGATACAGTTTATGGCAACCCTATTTGTAAGAATCTTGCTTTTGGGCGCCGAAAGTAAGCCGCCACTGTGCGCCCACCCTAACGCAATAAATACTGGCATTTTTTAAAACGTTTTTAAGGAAACAAATATGTACGTTATGATATTTGTAATCAAAACTATTATTTACGAACATGAATATAAAAATATAGTATTATTACATGATCAAACCTATTAAGAAAATATCTGTCTGTAATTCCAAATTAAAAAGTAAAATAAAATCCAAATTCCGTTATGCATTTTATAGCAGGCCAATAAACTACTCTTGTCAACAAGAGTAAATTACTAAATGTTCTAAATATTCTATTGTAAAATGTTGCTTTCAATTGATTAATATATTTTTGTAAGCTGAAAAAAATATTTCAACCTTGACACTATTATTATTTTTGAAGAATTTAAATTTTGCTATAATAGCCAGATCTATGTCAAAATTGATAACAATATCACTCTTCACAATAGTTGATATTTTATGTAATATTTGAAAACCTTTAAAAATAATCTCTAGATTTCTATTTTACTGTTTGACCAATAAATCCTACAACACATATGTCATCTTCAAAATTACCAATTATTTTAATTGATTTAGCCAACGACATTGCCTGCTTTGCAAGAGAAGCCTTGCTGACAACATTGTAAATTATGTTTAGAATACACTACCGTTCTATTGTAGGTTCTTGTTTAAGCATGATCGAATTAAAAAATGTGTTATATCAGGTTGAGAGATACTCAACGCATCACCGTATCATTTTCCCTGGTAAGTAAAAAGTTAAATCAATTTTTTCCTTCTGCATCTACGAGAAACTAGACAGTAACGTATTAAGCCACTAAAACCACTGAATCACAAAGAATGTTTTCTGTTGGTCAAACGATTGGTGAAAATATAATATTGTGTTAAATAATTTGTTTTGACCTAACAATTATTTTTTTAAATCATTTTCTTTTGTTAGACAAATATGTTACAAAAAAGCTCTAAATAAGCATAAAATGGAAAAAAAACGAAAAAGCATAAAAAACTTGGTCTCTAAATAATTATATTTATCTAATTCGTGGACATTTAAAGAAATTTTGTATATGCTATAAATATTAAGCGTACACATAAATGCTAGCAACCCGGTCTCTAGTTTATATAACAGTTATGTTATGCGAGTTGAAAGCGAAGACTGGAAATTTAGACGTTGTATTTTGTTTCGGACTATTCACGCTACCCTCGCTTTTCTGCGCAAGGCTGTAACTTTCGGTCAACTCAATTTTCACAGCAAACGGTTAACTTTATAAAAAAGTTTTTCAAACAAAAGTTGTTTCTTTTTTAATTTCCAATCTAAGTACTATAAATGCCCTATGGTTCCATTTGAAATTATAAAGTTGAATACAGTTGCGCCCCCTAGCGGTCATTTTTGAAAACCGTAAATACTCCCAAAAATTCTCTCTCAAAAGTAGGCTTTGGTTATAAATATTTTTTTCAAACTTGTAATAAGTTTCACCAAAAAAAGCCTGGGACGGGTAGTCTGATACACCCGGTATATAATTATATTGTATAATTAGCGAAATCAAGTGAGATAACAACATATCAAACCACCAATCGATATTACCAAATCTTGACATCATCTTGGACTATGTAGTGGACGATGCGTGCAAGAATTTAAATATAATTTTACGCATGCGCGTGTGAACGGACGCTTGTGTTTGGATTTAGATGCGTTTGTTTATTCTATCGTTTACCCAACACATATTTTACACCAAATGCACTTTAGCCGTTCGCACATGGACACCATTTATTATGGTGTAGTGTACACATAGACCAACGCCACATGACCAAAACACCGCACCTCGCCGAATCGTTCCGAACGTAGCTTTTGACGTTAATAGCTACTCCAGCTGCTCGCCCACATAACGCATGCGTATTACTACAAATTTTAAAGATGGCCACTGAAGTTCAATATTACAAACTTGCCAAATCTCAAAGCCACGGTCAATGCTAAATTTCCATAAATGGGTATATGACAACTCTAGTATTAAACTCGCTAGTGTTAAATCTAAATTTTTTACTAATGCTAAATCGGTTCCATCAATTTGCCATTAGGAGGCGACCTTTACACTACACACATCTAAACACGGTTCGATGCGGGTTCCGTTGCAGTACTTAGCCGTGTCCACCACACAGTCCAGGCTGATGCCAATGAACTCTAAACTAACGTAATTGGAAAGGTCCTGGCAGAGACAATCAAAAGATTTATCATATCCAGGCTTTTTGACATCACTGTATAATATTTCACATACAGATGACCATGAGTTAACACGTAATAAAAAATATAAAATTAATACTAGTCACTTTTTGTATAAAAAGTAAATCAAATTTAAAAAAGGGTACCTATGCCAAATTATTGCACTTGTAAAGTAAAATGATTTTTAGTAAATGGCATAGTTTATATATTTTACAAGAAACATCATAAGGTAAGTATTTTGAAAAATATTATTCTGATTTATTAAAACTAAGTTCAAAGTTATTGAGATATCAATTAAGTATTGAGATATAATTAAATACAAGGTCAAAACGATCCAAAATCCATAATCAAACCGGAAACAAACGTATCGCAAAAGACCTATTTAAAAATTAATCTTATATAAATAAATGTTGATAATAACAAGGAATGGGCATTATTATTTATCAGTAAACAATAATTATATAAATCCGTGTTTGATAATGTTGAAAATGATACTGATTAAAATAATTTTGAAATAAAATAATTTTGATTTTGCTTACACTGAACATTTTTAGAACAATCACAACAAATCATTTTTGATGTATCAAATTTATCTTTCATTGGAAATCATGTGGTAGATGATTTCCAGTGTAATCAAGCTTCGTGGTCACTGGGATTCAATAATATATTACAACTTGGCACCCCCTGTGTAACATTGCCGGTAAAGCTGGCGTCCGATATACGGATACCATTTACTAAAAATTATTGCTAACCGCAAATGCCACTCGTGTCGCCCTAGTCGAATTCATGCATATTTTTAATTTGTATAGAAGAAAATCAGCAAAGTAGCTGACATCTGGTGTTAAATTTTGAACTGCTCAAATGAAGAAAACAAAACCCATGTGATCAATGTTACTGTAAACTGTCACTGTCATGACGGATTTTAAGATAACCTCAACAACATAAACAAAATATACAATGGTTTTGTTTAGTGCCCAGCCTTAAAAACGACATTTTCTCCATTAATAAACTATTTCTATCAGCAATATAATTTATTTTATCCATAATTCGAACTGACAGATTACTTGTCATTGGCTGCCATTGATCATGTGGGTTTGTTTTCCCCACTTGAACATCTCAAAAGCGCCATCTATTGGAATTTGCTTTTCTCCTATAGCTTGCGGTGGACTTGCCATTCAATAAATCTGACAACGTCTACGTTTATCCTTTAAAGTCATGGTAAATATAACAAAGCGGTTTATGATTATTTGCCTGAAAATGCTTCAGCTCTAGTACCTAAAATACGCTTTCTTGGGTATGGCGAGGAACGGGCCGAGGAAGAGACCGCCGTAAAACGCATGGATGTGTCTTGCTTTCAAAATTGCGAATCGGGGTTTTTTTAACAATGCGTAATTTGATTAAAAAACTTTGAAAGATTTTGCATTTTAGACTAAAACATATAGTGTTTATATAAATATACAATTAAAATTTACTTATTTGATTAATAATAATAATATTCAATTCTAATATTTTAAATCTTTAATATTCATTTATGATAGTGTATTTTAAAATATATATGTATAAAAGAAAAACAAATGATTATTAAAACAGAAGCAATGATGATTCGTTTATTCAGGCTGAATACTAAAATCCCGCCAATGCTATAACTCGGATATTTTTAAAGAATTTTTGTGCGATGTATAAAATTAAAAAAAATTTTGTAATATAATCTTCTTACGAACAAGTATTTGTTTTTAATATTTATTATTTGCAAGTATTTTTCTTTTTTAATTTTGAAAAATAACGTTTATTATTTATTTATATTTTATTTAAATAGCTCTTATTTTTCTAATTCCAAACATTACAAATATAAGTTTAGTAATATATAACAAATTTAATTAAATTCATTTTAATATTTTTCAAAGATTCTAAATCTTTGAAATCAAACAAACTTTATTCAAATAAAACATGAAAATGATGATTGGTGTGCTATTCAGAAAAATACAAGAAATGAAATTCAAATTATAGAAGATTGAATTTTGTTTAATTTCATTAATTAATTTTGTTTAATTTTATACATCTTTTAAAAAATGCTAAAAAACAAGCAAATTGTGCATTAGTTAGAATTTAGTATATGCCATGCATAGTCCAAAAACTTTAGAACACAAATACTTTTTAGATTCTAAAACATTTCCATTGTCCGTTTTCGTTAAAATTTAGTTGTATTCAAATTTGTATCATTTTGTCTAATATTTGTGATAAGATATAAAAAATTGTATTATTAAATCATAATATTGTTTACCACTGTTACTAATATATATATATATATATATATATATATATAGCGCAAGAAATTTACATCTTGCCAGCGCTTGCGTTGCTACTAAGGAGAACAAAGCAAGAGGCGTTCTAACAGGTCATCAGATGTTTCAGACAAAAATCGTTAAAAAGCCACCTTAATTTTCTATTTTTTATAAATTTTCCACTTAAAATATTCAAGGTTAGCTATTATTTCTAAAACTTAAACTGACGTATACAATTAAATAAAAATGATAAAATTGGACAAAATCTAAGTTTTGCTTTATTTAATCAAAAAATGTAAATACAGTAAAATAGGTAGGATTAGTTAAACAAAAGCAAACATTTTAAAACTTTAACACCAAGCCATGTTGACAATAATCTATAATACATATTAACCTTACTTATTTTTCTTTAATTTTAGCAATCTGATTTGTGGCACTTTTATGCACAATTTTATAAAACAAATATTTCAAAATTGTTCGGAAATAATAATTTTGTACTTAATACATACATGTTAGTGTTAATGCTGGCTTATTTTGTAAAACTTAAATTTAAATAAAAGAAATAAAATAAAACTTATTCACATATTTTGACTTTATGCAAAATGAAGTAAAATGGTAAGAAATATGAGAGAATCGATCGTTTTTATGTGATAATTCATAATACAACATTAAAAAATAAAACTACTATGTTTTTATAGCACGATTTATTTAGTCACAGCGCACCGCACTCTGACTACAGTTACGACTCAACTTCAGTCTTCATAAGACGTTATTGAAGAGAATTGACAATGGAACAGACGGATAATTATTGACAGATTGGGTAAGAAGATTAGATTAATTGGGGTGCACATAAAATCAAGCTGGTCGTTTAATAGTTGCAAATTTGTATTCTTTTTATGTTTAAAAGTTTCTTAAGGTTCCAAAAGGTTTCTCTTGCTTTTCTCCGGGTTATGTTAAATAACAAAAAAAATTGGAAAAATAAGATACATACTTGAGGAAAATCACACTTTTTTGTTCTAATGTATTTTTAAATTAGTTAGTTATTGGTTGAACAAAATAAGAAATTTTAAAATTCTAAAATTATGTCATGTTGACATCAGATTATTATCTATGAAATATTTTTATAAATAGTTACAATTTATGGTTTTAAAAGTTAAAAATGGCATACAACGTTAAATAAAAAAAGCATACATTCCGTATATCGGATGTCAACTATACCGCTATAACTAATTATCTAACTAACTAACTAACTTTATTGTTTAGCTTTGCGGAGATCCGATTGTTATGACATTCCATTTTTTGAGATCAAATTAGTTTACAAAATAATTTTGAAACGGGAAATATTCAACGTCCTCAATAGATAGAGAAGAGGTACAAGGCTCATAGGACCTGTGAAACAAAATTTTATTTATATCTTATCTGTTGGACATTACTGAGTGTCCTTCTTTAGTACAAAGATAAATTTAATTAATTAAAATAAAAACATATCTTTGTACTGAAGAAGGACAATGAGTAATGTCCGAAACGTTTACAACAGATACGATATGAATAAAATTTTGATTCACAAGTCCTATGAGCTGTGTATTAATTCCTCTCCTCAAAATAATATTGGTTGATATTTAAAGAAAAATTAATGTTTATTAAATATGTACCGCAAAAGGTGATATTCCGTTAGTAAAATTAGGAGTAGAGTCCAATATATGGATGTTACTTTGCCATTGACCATTCCCGCTAAAACTTAGCTGGTTACATATTTAATGTGTTCTATTGCTAGGTACATTTAACGTGGCGACAACATATGTGTGGGTGTTATCAACCATCCCATTTGTATGAGAATCTGGTAAAATTGTCTACTTAACGTGTTGTGTTCAGCAATTATTTCCAGGCAAACAGTAAAAATTATAAATATTTTTTACACGTAAAATGTCAACTTGTATGGTATATATTTAACAAACATTAAATATATACCATACAAGTTGACATCCTCCGTGTAGAATTAGCGGTAAAAACGCCATGCGCGGAAAGTTGGCATCCGATATATGGAAGCCACTTTTTCATTGGCCGATCCCGCTAAGACTACTGGTTGCAAATTTGATATGTTCGGGTGCTAGGCACGTTTAAAACGACATTATATTTTGTGTGCATGTTATCAACGTGGGTAAAGTAAAGCACAGAATTCAAGTATAAAGTGCAGAGAGAGACGTGTCGATTTTGTCCCAAATTCTATTAGAACTTAAATCTAGTGAAATTTATTAACATAATTGAATGATTTAATTATCACAATCTGATAATGTGTAATAATTAATTCATGTTATATTGTTGCACTTAGCGCGCGATTTTCTATGCATGTGGCGTGCAAGTGAAATAATGTTAAATGTTAAATTACAAAATAACTAAAGATATTAAAGTTTTGCCGCATAAAAACTCAACGATTACAATAAGCGCTTAAATACATTTACACGTTTATGAAGTATGTACATAAATATAGGATAAATTAAAATTATTCTTGAATCTAAAAATGAATACATTTTTATAAAATATACAATTTTTAAAAATTTGTACCGTCATTTGTTTCAGGGTTATAATTTTATTGGATTTTTTTTTAAATAGCAACCCAGACATTTTGCACTTTTATTAACAATTTTTTTATTTTTAGATGTAATAAAATTGTTGTGTAGTGGAGATTTAGTTAAAATAAAATAAATAATATGTATAACCAGTTTAATAAATCACTAAGTTTATAATTTATTATGGAATTCCTACAAAACCGTCCAAATTATATAGTCTGTTGAATTTTTAAAATATCTTTTTATATATTTTAAAAATTAAATAGACTGTTGTTAACAAATGTACATATGTTTTACAACATTTTTGTTTTTTTCTCAATCAATATCAAATCAATTTTTACAAATCACTACAGTATGTTTCTTTGTTCATGTCTGTTTTCATTCTTGCACAATGCTGATTTCTCATAGCTGAATTAGTGGAAACCAATGGTTTATTAAAATAAATGCAACATTATTCACAAATAATAAAAACAGAAAAACTGACATCGTTGCTGGAAGTTAACTTATACCCATTTTCAATATACAGATGCCATGCGATACCCTGTGATGAAAATATATTTGGATGCCAACCTAACCGTAAGATATATCGGCAGCCAGTATGTATGTAATAACTATGGCGTTAAATGTCCGGAAATCAAAATTAGGACTCAATAATATATAATGAGTTCGACAAGTAATGAATTAGCATAAATAGTTTTCAATCAAATTTAATTTTTTTTTAAAATTGAGCAATTTATAGCATTCATCCACACTGTATATAAGAAAATTTACATAAATAAATATTAAATAAAATCTTTTTTTGCTTTTGATGTTGACTTTTCAATTTAGGCAAAAATATGTTTGCAATATGTATAAATAATAAAATTGACAGTCTATACAGATATTTCTTTCAGATTTTTCCAAAATTTATTTTTTACTCATTGCAAAAAAATAATTTTATTTTTTTTTAATTTTTGATATTATAAGAAAATGAAATTAATTTAAAAAAAATAAACACAACGTTTGTTTACGTCAATAACAGATAATCCGACAAAAAAATTGAAAATAAAAAAATTCTTGAGATCTGTTTTAGATTTTTAAATTTTTTTTATTATTTCGAAAAATGAGTGTTTTTTTAATAAAATTACAGTATTTTAAATTTTTTCCTTACAAGATTTTTTTAGATTTTTGAATTTCTTTATTTTTTTTTAAATTAGTAAAAAAATTGACCTCGAGATCGATGGCCAGTTGGATAAAACCCAATAAATACAAATATTACTACACATCAGATTTATTTGTTTTAAGAAATAAGTAATTATATTTCTAAAAAACAGTTTTTAATTTATTACAAAGAAAAACATTTTGAAAAAAAAATGGAAATAGTGAAACGCATATAAACATTGATGAGAATCAATAAAAATTATTAGTACATTTATGTGAAAATGTATGTGAAAAATGTAGAACTTGGCATTTGATAATTGTAAGAAAACTTGTGAAAACCTAAGAACATAAACAAAATTTTGTAAAAAGAAATCGTGAGTGTCCTTCTACACGCAGTAGAAATAGAGCATTTATTACATTTACTTTTTTTAAAACAAATTCTTATTAATCATCAATCAAATTATTAAAAACAATAATATTAGTAATGTAATTTTATTATAATATATTTATACTATTTTTTAATTTTTCTACAAACCAATATAATAATCGCAAATGCTTATTACAAGCTATAATATAACCAATCAGAGCCCGTAATTCTCGAATAATTTTCAGGTGAAATAGGTTTTTGCCCAAAAAATTTATCTAGTAAAAAATCGACCCCTTGTGTATTAATACCCAATTATTTCTAATTTAAATGCAAGCTTTTGATTGGCTTAGACTTAGGGATTGTGTTTAAAATAAATGCTGTATTATACTTATATGCGTTGTTTTTATTTTTTTTTATATTAGACTAGTTCCTGTTTTTACGCCATTATCAACTCCAGAAGAATACATTTGGTTACAATAAGTATATACTTAATAAAGAAATTTGTTTGACTTGTTAACAATTTTATGTGCAATTTATAAAATCCTTCTGCACTTTTTTAGTACTCGAATGTTCAATTTATCACAAAATGCGCATTTTTTGAAACATGATATAGATCCAAATGTGTTAATTGGATGAAATTATAATTTCAATCTACATCTTCATCTTCATCTGATAATGATGTTATCTTGTATTAGTAATATAAGTAAATTAGAAAAACAAAAATTTATAAAATTAAAAGCTATCTGAAAATTATTGTTAATCTATATATGTAGGTAATTATAATATCTCAGCATTTTTAAAATCCCAAGAAAATGACAACTTAGTTGTAAATAGCTTTGCTAAATTAAAGAAAAACCTATCAAATGACTAATGTGTAGGAGTAATTATAATTTTTAATAACATTATACATATATATAAATAAATAACAAAATTTGTATGTAAATTTTGATATTAGTGCATAAATGGTTGATACTCTCATATAAGTATTATTGTTGATGTTAAATTTATTTCCGTTCATTTTTCCCTTGTTATGTGTCACTGTTTTTGTTGTAATTTTTAAAACTGCAAAATGGGTCGGAAATGTATAAAAAAATGTGTTCAATGTATAATGCAAAAATTAACAGAACTGAAGTTGTATTGTGCGCGAACCAAGCTCGAGCTCAGTGCATATAACTTGAAAACGGTATTACTAGTATGCTTATAAAATGATGTTGTTATTATTGTGTGGTGCCATCTGTGTGTTGGTTGTGTAAGTGTTGAGTGGTTTTTTTGTATATGGTGTCTCATCTTTTTAAAAATGTGTAGATGTGATTAAAATGATTGTTTATTTGTTCGTTGAGGCATAGTATGTTGGGATTATTTTTTATTTTGTCTACTTCTGATGATTCTAAAATGGTAATTTTTAAACCTTTTTACAGTTGTGTAGAAGTTTGATATTTTTGTTTGAAGTTGTGTTTGTGTAGGTGTAGGTGTTTGAAGAAGATTGAGAATTGGTTTTTAGAAGTGTGTTCTTTGGTTGTGTGGTGGAGAGCTCGTTCGGTTTGTCCTATGTAGGTGTTATTTGATATACTCCTGAATGGTGTAGTAAGTCTGCTTTTTGCTTGCTGTTGCATATGCAGCGTTTTAGTGTATTTGTAGAAATTAATGAGGCTGCTATGTCGTAATTGGATAAGAGTGTTTTAATTTTTTCGCCGAAGTTGTTATGATAGGTGATTTTTCTGTAATGTTTGATTGATGTGTTATGTGTGAATTTCAGTGTTAGATTGTGTTTGCGTTTATTTCCGTTTTTATTGTTAAAGGTATGTTGGGGTGTACGTTATTTTTGTAGTTATGTAGGTTGTTAATGTCTTTTGTGGTTTCTACAAAGATGGAGAAAATGTCGTCTATATGTTGGATAGTATTGTGGAGCTAGATGCGCCCATTGGGAGTCCATGTGTCATTTTGTAGATTTTATGATCATATGTAAACATGGTTTCATTGGTAATAAATGTGGTGATTTTTAAAATATTGTTAATTTCGTCTCTGTCACAATTTAATTCTATTAATATTATTATCATTATTATATAATAAAATAAATATTAAGTTAATAGAAATATTAAAAAAAATAAGTCTTTTAAAATCTAATTATTGCAATAAAATAAAACTACTTTTACGGTTTTTTATAAATGATATTCTTTGTTTGTTTGTAATAAATTGCGTAGTATCATACATACATTACATTTGTGAATGTATTTTTAAGATGAGGAATTGTGTACATGCGCTAGTACTATGCGCATGTTGTATGAATGAATTTCTCATGTGACAACGATCTTAAATCTAATATTATAAAATATGAAAGTTAGAAAAATAACAAAATTGAGTCAAATATCTTGAATTTTAAAAATAATTATTGAATTGAAAAAAAAAGATTTAAATTATTAATTTCTATTTCATGTATAGGAATACTGAGGCAAGACATAAACTTAGAGCTGAAGAAAGAGCTGATACCAGGTCTTATTACAGACCGACATACTTGAGGATATAGATGTAAGATTTAAGTTTAGATCTAAACTAAGAAGTAAACGTAAAGGTCGGCTTGAAGGTGTAGATATAAACGTATAAATATACATACAAAAATGGAATCCCATGTTAAATGTAAAATGTGGAGACATATTCCTTTACATATGTCGTAGAAACGGATGTGAACGTAGTCGTGGGTGACCTTATACATAGATCTATGAGTGAAAACGTATGTGGATTTCGTGGAGAACATAGTGGACAAAGACCTGGCAGTGGACATCTTCTGTATCTTTTGCATCTTTTTAGTAGCTTTTAGGTCTTGTGAAATGTTGCAAAGAGCTCGTTTCATTGCAGAATACCGTGCGTTGCTGTTGCTTTTGGTTTGGAGGGGAGGGGGATGTCGAGTAAAAAGTGTTTGTAGTAACTTGCATAAGAGGTACTGACCAACTCGCTCATTACAGTAACTCGTGAGGTCACTCGTCGTAACTGATGAGGTCACACGGTCATAGCCGCACTGCAATAAATAACTAGGCCAGTTGCCGGATGTTAGCTCGCACTATGTAACCAAAACTTGAAACGCAAAAATAGATATACTAAATAAACGGGAGGTACCTAGCCAGCAAAGATACGCTATATTCACGTTATTTTTTTGGTCAAAGTTTATGTCATTATAATCTGAAACATACGTAAATATGACGACAAAAAGACGAAAATACTTTAGGAACTAAAGACGTAAGCTGGAAATGACGTAAGTTATTGACATAACATAGACGCGCTGGTGTCTTTTCAATAAACTTTTATAAAAACTTTCAATCAATAAAATGTTATAATTAAATACCATTAATTATAAACAGTTTGTCAGAAATATGATTTATCTTAACGATCAATCATTGGTACGTGTGAACGTAAACGTGCTACCGCACGTAGAAAAAGTGGTAGACGTGGACGTGGAGCTTGATTTAGATGTAAGTGCAGACATGAACGTAGATGTGAAAAAGCGCATGTGTGGAAGAGGCTATTTAGGTGAAGTAAAAGTAAACGTAGTATGCGTGAAGGTGTTTATATAGACGTGTACTCAGACGTGTAGGTAAATGTGTACGTTAAAGCGAACGCTAAAGTAAATGTAAAGGCAGATTTAGGTGCATTGATAGAATTATAAGTGGAGGTGGAAGGTGATCTCCTGCTGAGCGTTTACGTAGACCAAATGAATGTAAATGCGGTATGTTCCAAACTTTAAAAATGTAATGAAGGATCTTTCGAAAAGCAAAAACTCGTTTGCGAATCAATGGTTTATTTTCCAACGTTATCTACTTAGATAAAA
>JARJEC010032582.1:0-12488 GCA_030264575.1 Tachinus sp. AB-2021
AAGCCTCGAAAGTTATTCATTTGCAAAAACAAACAAAACAAAAATCAAAATTACAAGCCTCGAAAGTTATTCATTTGCAAAAACAAACAAAACAAAAATCAAAATTACAAGTCTCAAATATTATTTGAAAAAACAAACAAAACAAAAATCAAAATTACAAGTCTCAAATATTATTTGAAAAAAAAACAAAAGAAAAATCAAAATGACAAGTCTCGAACTTATTTGAAAAAACAAACAAAACAAAATTACAAGCCTCAAACGTATTTGCAAAAACAGTTAAAACAAAAATCAAAATTACAAACCCAAAACTTATTTGAATAAAACAAAATTGCAAGCCCCAAAAATGATTTGAAAATATCTTTGTTTCACATTCAAGATGCTTGAGATTATCGGGAACTACTAAAACTTTTACCATTTCACTATTTAATTAAAGTTTTGTAAGCAATCTTATTACTTTCATTATTTCAAATTTTTTTTTTAATTATATTTTTTTTACTTTTTATTTATTTCTATTTTTTCGCTCCCCTTTTGGCATTTTTTCATAGAAAAATGTCACAATCACTCATAACAAATTTAAAATAGAAAAACACTACAATAAATATGGCAAAAGAAGAAACAAAGTGAAATTTATAACTACATAACCAACTTTTCATTCAAAAAATTTGGAATATTTAAAAAACTGTTTAAATAAATAAATAAATATATAAATACAAAAATTAATAAAGAAATAAACAAATAAATAAATAAATAAATAATAAATAAACAAACAACAGACAAATAGGCAGGGAGGCAGACTTACAGACACACAGACAGATAGACAGACGGACAGATAAACAGACAGACAGACATGCCAAACAAACAAACAAACGAACAAAAAATAAATAAATAAATAAATAAATAAATATATAAATACAAAAATTAATAAAGAAATAAACAAATTAATAAATAAATAAATAAATAAATAAATAAATAATAAATAAACAAACAACAGACAAATAGGCAGGTAGGCAGGCAGGCAGACATACAGACAGACAGACAGACAGACAGACAGACAGACAGACAGATAAACAGACGGACAGACATGCCAAACAAACAAACAAACAAACAAACAAAAAATAAATAAATCAATATATAAGCAAATAAATAAATAAATAAATAAATAGACAGGCAGACAAGTAGACAAACAAACAGACAAACAGACAATTCAAAAAAAACAAACAAAGAAATAAATAAATAAATAGATAAATAAATAAACAAATAAACAAATAAATAAATAAATAAATAAATAAATAACTAAATAAATAAATAAATAAAGAAAGAAATAAATAAATAACTAAATAAATAAATAATAAATAAATAAATAAATATACAAATTAAAATAAATAATAAATAATTAAACAAATATTTAAATATATAAACAAATATAAATAAAGAAACAAACAACCAAACAAACTAACAAACAAACAGACAGACAGACAAACAGACAAACAAACAAGCGGACAAACAAACAAACAAACAATAAATAAACAAACAAACAATAAATAAATAAATAAATAAATAAATAAATAAATAAACAAACAAATAAATAAATAAATAAACAAATAAATAATTATATAAATAAATATATAAATTTAAAAAAATAATAAATAATTTAATAAATAATTAAATATATAAACAAATATAAATAAAGAAACAAACAAACAAACAAACAAACAAGCAGACAGGCAGACAGACAGACAGACAGGCAGACAGACATACAGATATACAGACAAACAAACAGACAAACAAAAAATAGACAAACAGACAAACAAACAAACAAACAAACAAAAAATAAATAAATATTTTTTTTAAATTATTTAATAATTTATTAATAAAACAATTGGGACATTTAAAAATTTTCTTTTAATTATTAAATAGTATTTATTACAATTTTCACAATGTTTACATTGGTTACACTGGATAATAATAATTTAAACTCTTGTTTTGTTATTAATGTTACATATATTTTCAATCAGCATCGTTAAGTAGGCAAATTCTTGGCTTGAAAAGCTTTTAGCAAAGTTTTAGCAAAAAGTGACCACAATTAGTTTAAAAAGTATGTGTCCTAGAACGGCGCCCTGAGGTACCACCATTGTTGGCATTAAGTTTAATTGGCATGTAATCTTTTTTACTTTCATTTTCCCTAACAATATCTTTACCAATTGAATGGTGGCTTTTACTATAATGCATTTTAATAAATAAAATAACTTTTTATGTATTTTATGACAAAATTTAATAAACCGTAACTAGTTTCGACCAATTATCTAGTCTATGATGATGACTAGATAATTTTTTCAGAACTAGTTACGGTTTATTAAACTTTGTCATCAAACTGTGACATAAACAAATATATTTGGTTATTAAATTTCGTGATAAGATATATAAAAAGTTGTTTTATTGATTAAATCTATAGATTGTAATATTTCTATACAATTTAAGGGGGTGGTTTGAGTACTCAGCCTACTATTCTCATCCACATCAATTTGTTTGTCTTACAGTACAACCAACTTAGCGTGGTTTATGGATACTTGTTTTTGCGTAATAATAGAAAAGGACGAGAGGTCTAGAGTATGATCAGAGACAAAAATTGATATTTGATCTAAAACATTGAATAGTACTCGCGCGAGAACGTTTAACATGTTTTGGTTGTGCATCCAACGCCTCATTGCATAACAACAACCTCGCACTTTAAGTGACCGTTCTCGCGCTTGTACTATTAATAGCTATTAAAATAAGATAATAAAATCATTCTAATTCGAAATGATATTTCCACGTTTCAGCATCACGGGATGATTTACACCATAATTTCTTCTATGAATCTTATGAATAGCTGCTTTGATATATAATTAATTTTGATATGATAGGAACAGTATTTATTAAACAGGCAGAATTCTTTATTTCTTAAAACTATAAATTTAATTTATATCTTAAATTCTCCAGGTTCTGCACAGTTCTCAATTGATAAGTTATTTTTATGAATTTTCTTTACACCCTTCTTAACATAATTTCGTAAACCGTATAATATAATGGGGATTCCAAATAAGAGATGCATAGTCTAATATAGATTTTATTAAAAATCCTACAATATAAATGAAATGCATACTTTAAATATTTTTTTAGTTTCACTTTTTAATGAGTTGTCATACATTTATAATGCAAAAAGTATCATAGCATAATGGCTTTACAACCAATAGAATAAAGAAACTGAAAATAAATCTTCTATATATAGAAACAAAGAGTGAAATTAAAATAAATCAATTAAAAATTAAATGTGTGTACAGATTCTCTTAATATAACTTTACACATGCACTAATGCACGATTTTTTGCTTGACCCCAAAATCGCTAATTTCAGAAATAGTTTGTAGGTTTGTCTCAACAATTAGATAATTGTGTCTAATAATTATTTATTTAAAACTATTACTATACTATGTTTACTGTTAACAATATCTTAATATCTGTTGTTACATGACAAGTTTATTTGATACCCACCTGACATTTTGATTTAATTTCTATTATTTTATTTATCTACATACGTACAAAATGTTTATAATTCGTGGCAAAATTGGTGTTTAATAACGCGTTTGACTGTATTTACCATAAAGATTTCATTACAATTGACATTTTCACGCACCATAAAAAGCACTAATTTTGCGCACTTAATAAATTTTTCACATTTTTACATTGCATATTTTGCAACCATTTTTTATTATTTCACTTACATTTTGCAACTATATATAAAGTTTATCGAAAATTTGCGACATTTTCAAACATTCTTAAACATTTTCTACTTTTTCACAAAATAATATGCCAGTTAAATGTTATTCATTATTATTGTTTATAATAAATTTTATTTTTATTTTTATCTTTTATTTTATAATAGATCTAAACAACCGGTCTGAAAATGTTGAATTATAATAAAAGACCATATAAATAAAAATAAAATTTATTATAAAAAATAATAATGAAGATACAGAAATTCTATAAAATAAAAGAAGAAAATATAAAACAGTTAAATGTTATATTTCATGAATTTATTGTAAAAAACTTTGGATTTAATATTTCATACAATCATAACAATATGTACAAGGATATTTATAAGAATGTTTTATGATACTCTTTTTTTAACATTATTAGTAAAAGAAACAAAATAATATTTATAAATTTTACATACGTTACATTTTAATAATTATTTATGTATTAAGTGCATAAATAAATAGATTATATTATACGAAGAAATCTTTAAAGCACGAATCGTAGGGGAGAGCTATACATTTTTGACTGTAAAGATAACTAATACATTCCACCTACATTTAGTATTGAGTAGAAAATTATCATCGGGCCAACGTCTTGCGCTTCTGTCACAGTTATAGTTTAGGCCCAACGTCAATAGTATCTTCGGTGTTAAACACCAAAATTACTCAAAGCTATGGCTGCAATGAAAGCGTGAACAAGCGCTTCGAAACTGAAATGTATGAAAAAATATGGGATGAAACCGAAACGCGTAATAGTTATTTACAAACTAAGTGCGAGAAATTAATTTTTCTGCGCGAATGTAAAATTTGAAGCACGAGCGACGAAGAAGGGTGACCTTTATTTGCGTGCACGCAAGAAAAGTTTTACGAAAGATGTTTGTACAATATTTTTGAAACGAGCAAAAACAGTAAATTGCGATTTAATTAAACCTTTCAGAAATATTTATAACGTTATTAGCGCTATTTTACACATTTCACTTAGGCCAGTTGCATCACTACCAATTAAAATTTTGATCTTTGGTTAGTCTTAACTGAAAGTTATTTCATTGCACCAAACTCAAAGTGCGGATTAAATCCCCCTTACTGCAGGTTAAATTTAAATTGCAGAATTCCGGAGATTACAGTGTCAGTTAACCTCAAATAACACAATTCTGACATTTTAACAACAAAATAATATTGTTTTTGCAGAACACGAGGACGCCGATTTCTATATGGATTACATGTAAATGAGATAAATAACAATATACAATACGATGTTTGAGTGTCGTCATTAATAGCAACCTTCATACAATAATTAATATCTTATATTTAATTTGTTATTTTTTAATAACAATTCTATTTTTATTTACCATATTTATTATAACAGACCGGTTTCGATAAATAAATATCATTTTCAATGAACATTAATAAATTCTATAAAATTATAATATAATAAAGAAGAAAATATAAAATATCTTTAATATTTATGGTTATATTTGATTTTACCGCCAACATATTCTGGGAACTTTTAGTTTTTAACTGACACATGTACAAATAATTTTATTTTACCGCCAATATTTTTTGGTAATTTTTAGTTTGAACAACTCAACATTTGAGACGTGTGAAGTCACATTAATACGAGTTTTCCATGGTTGCCAGATTTAACTGTAAGTTACTAACTGACAATTAAATATTCCCGGTTATTATTTTAAACTGAAAGTTAAAATTAACTACAAATTAAGCAACTGCCACTTTTAACCGACAGTGGTGGAAACGGTTATAAATTGCAAACCAAAATTATCGTGGATGACCTTGTGCTTGCGAATTGATTCATTATTTTAAAATGAAAATTGTAAAAGGGCCTTTCATACACTTTTATAGCTCATAATTATTCCCCTAAGACCCCGATTTTTGAAAAATTAAAGCATCACATTTCAGTGTGTTTTCCTCGTTTTCCCGGTTTAGTAGACCGGGATCTCCGGTTGTCAGTTGAGTGCGTCAAATGTCACTTTTGAAGCGGCAAGTTCAAAACAGCTATTTTGATGTAAGGCACGGAAGAAAATTTTGGTTGTGTACGATAAATTGCAGCATGATGCGTAGCGAATGCAATCATACGAAACCTGTAATGTTCTTTCATACTGTACATTGTACATAGTTTTTTGTAATTTTGTTTGTAAAAAAATAACAAAACATGGACCTGTTTGCATCACTGCTTATCCAGCATAGTCTCGTCATATTCACGTAATTTCTTGGTGCTATTATTTTTTATTAATATAACGTCACATGACCAATAGACGGCCAATTGACTTTATTTTTAGTCAAATATATTACGTCTCATTTCCGATGTCTGTCTGTCTGTCTGTGTGTGTATACGGGTGTCCAGAAAGTCCCGCCTGGGCCAAATATCTCAAGAACAACATATCGGATTGAAACGAAACAAATTGCATTCTTTAAATTAAATTAAATAAAATAGCATTAAAAGAATAAAAATCCTGCCTAATAATTCTTTTTAGGGGCGAGGAGGGTCAACTCTGAAATCTTAAATAGAAATTCCCATTTTTTATTGCAAATTCTACGGGAAAAATGAATAACTTTTATATTTAACATTTTTCTCGTTGCTTGATAAATACCGGTGTAATCGACAAAAAACAAAATGGAAACCGATACCGTACACTTCCTTATAGTGTCAACTGTCACGCAACGAGAAGTGTGTAATAAAAAAGTTACTTATTTTTCTACGTACAATCAGAATCTGCAATAAAAAATGTGAAAGTAAAATTGTTTCCACTGGTTTATTAAAAATTGCAAAATATACAGTTTACATTAATTGTGAGAGAAGAAGAAGGAAATGTTTTAGTACGCCATGCGTCGTCTAGTTAAATTCGGATTTTAGTCTGGTTGCGATTGTTCTGATTCTTTTCGAGAATTTACTTTATTTTATTTTTTATGATTAGTACACTAAAAATAAATAAATTTAAATAGTTGTGTAATGCGAATATATAAATTCTAGTAATTTTATTTGTTTATGAATATGATTGATATCAAATATAAAATTGAAAAGAATAAATGAAATGAATAATAAATATCAATATACTATTTTAATTTTTTTAAACATTCTTATATATATAGATATATATATATATATATATATATATATATATTTTGTTAACACATTTCTGGCCCCGGCACTATATTTTATGCCGTTGTCAAATATAAAACAAGGGTGAAATTGAACGTTTGTATACACACTGTGCGTGCTGTGTTCTTGTTTCATTTAAGGTGGAAAGGAATTTCCACTTTTGAACATTTCCGCATTCGCAATTTTCCACTGGTGAAAATATGGCATATCGTATTTTTATATTATATTATACATAATTTATAGAAATAACAGTACAATATATGTATGCGTGTGCTTTTAACAAAATCTAGTGTTACGGTATTAACATTATTCTATATATATATATATATATATTTACTCCATCATCATATTCACTGATATATAGACCATCCTATTCTCACGGGAACTTGACACAGTTAAGAAGAACTTTTTTAGCTTCTAGCAGCAGATTTATCATCATATTCAATTATTAATATTGTATAATAAAACCCAATTTTCTTTCGCTTTTACTTTATTATAAAAATATTTATAATACAATACTAAACTTATATTTATGCATTGTATTAGGAGATTAGACATTTAATGAGGATTTACTATTTATTAGGTTTACGCAATAAAATAAGTTGAGCTGTTTTTAAAATGTAATTAAGCTCGGAATGTTTATCACTCGAACCACGTACGTCACCTAAAATATATTCCCGTAGTATAAAAATGCTAATTTCTTTTCCGCTTATATGCGCATTTATTTATTTTTAAACTACAAAGTATATGTTATCTTATATTTAGATTTACCATAATTTATGAGCACAATACTAAATAAAAATGTTGAATTTAGGAGCTATTTCATGAAATAATGAGGAAGTACTATATTATCTTTGCAATTGACAAAATGTTGCGTTGCTTACAGGATATACTCGTAGTGGATTTTACCTATAATTATTTAATCGTTAAATCAAAATTTTAAATATAATTGGTAATCATATTTGTAATTTATCAATATGAAATTAAAAAATATTACGCGCGATAGATTCCAAAGCATATTATTCTGACATATAATATATTATCCACGTTTCAACAAATTGTACAGTTGCATTTCTCTTGAAACTTTGTAATATTTAAGATACTTGAAAAACATTTTTCAGCGTCTGTCCCAACAATTTTCCAGTGTACTGTAGTTCAGACATTAAACAATGCCTCGTTGATTTCCCATCCACAAAGTTATGTGCGCAAACTGTCGGGAATATTTTAAATATTCTTTTCTAGATTCAATTTATTTTATACATAAATAGGATTTTTATGACAGATTGCGCTAAATGCACATGCTACAGCATACTGTGAGTTTATTTATCTAAATTTTAATTAAACAATACGCTTAATGTTAAAAGCTCGTTAAAATTCAGAAAATGTTTTAATTAATTGGCTTTTTAAGAATACTAACTTTTTATACACATTTTTTTAATAATCAATAATCTATTAAGCATTAAGTATTAGACATAAGTTTCAATGACTAATTAATTAGTCATTGTAATTGCTAATTTTTGTTTTAGAGGACTTAATTAATTTAAATTAAATTATTTTTAACCAATATATGTAAAATTGTCACTTAAAATTATTGCACAAGAGTTTTTATATCATGTATTAAAAATTAACAATATTCGGATAGCTGTTAATTTTATACATTTTTGTTTTTCTAATTTACCTATGAATGCAAAATAATATCATTATCAGATGAAGATGAAGATAGAGATTCCAATAACATATTTGGATCTATATCATGTTTCAAATTTGGCGCTTGCACTAACCATAGCACGAGCTATTGAATATCGTGTTAGTAATCTCGAATAAACTGCACATTTTGTGATAAATTGAACACTCGAGCACAAAGAGTGCAGACGCATTTTATAAATTCAACATAAAATTGTTGCATGACATTGCATGATGCAGAACGGTGCATTTAACTTGCAAACGATATTAGAATATCTAAACAATTGTTGATATATTATAATACGGGACACTGACACATTAAGACATTTATGTATTGTCATCTATTCTTGTCGTATTGTTTGATAAAAACATAATTTTTACCCGATAAACAAGATGATAACTTTTTTTATGAAAATAAATGTGACAAATCAATGATTTTTATCTGGTCAATTCATTGTTGTCTTTTGTAAAAAGTGCACCGTTGTATTATACGATCAACTTAAGATGGCCCTTTAGAAAATATTGCAAAGTTCGATAGATAGGGCGTGGTGAATAGTCCATAACAAAAATATTACATAGTAAGATCACTCTACAATAATACGACGCCCGGCTAACATAACAATGAAACTTTTCCAGTCACTTTAAGTTGGTCGTATAATAGTTATGCATCGTTTACAAGCAGCTTAAATGTAAGCCAGACTCAAGCGGATGTTTTACTTGTACCAAATTTTAAGAATGCTTTTAGCAATGCTCAATCTAAGCCCTCGGGCATGGCGGCTTAACGCTGTCTTAAATTTAAAAAAGTAAACACAACCTTCAATTTGACAATTTTTGCGAAAAGTTAAACGTATTTCTGCATTCATTATATATGGTTTTAAATAATATACTCGAGTGGATGATTTATTTGAAAAATAATGTAACCACATTACTTATAATACAATAGATACTATTTACATTACAATGAGTCCACCTTCATTCTTTGAACGCTTAAAAATATTTTGAATACTACCTTGCAGTTAACAAGAATAATATATACTTGCCATTAAAGGAATCTTTTATTGATTTGTTTGCTCGATCAAAGATCTATCATTTCTATCGACAGTCAAAATGTATTGTTTTCATTCTTCATGCAGCTTTTATAAAATACCAATTTTAAAATAATCAAGCGTTTGTTACAATAATGCACTTCGTTAAGAATGTGAGACCATGTTGACTTGTTTAGACGTTTTCCAATATGTTATAATAATATAATTAAATCGTTAAACTAATTATGACTAAATTATACATGATTATTTCATCAATAAGTCGAATATTAAAAACGCTTGATAACTTTTCAAATAAGATTAATATAAAACGCAAACCGTTCATAATCAATTAAAATACTTTACTCTGTGATATATTATATTATAAAATACGTAAATTCTGTTTATGACAATATAAATAAATTTAATTTATCCGTTACTTTGAATTATGTTGAATGTATTTGTACAATTTTGTTATCGAGAATCTGACAGCAATATACAATTTTGTCAAACATTATAATTCCTACCTCGCGTTTAGTTAAACGACCACAGCATAAACTGCGGTGCAAGATGTAGATGATAATGAATGATAATGATAATGATAATGATAATGATAATGATAATGATAAATAATGATAAATAATGATAATGATGATGATAATGATAATGATAATGATAATGATAATGACAATGACAATGATAATTATAATGATAATGATAATGATAATGATAATGATAATGATAATGATAATGATAATGATGATCATGATGATGATAATGATGATAATGATGATGATAATGATAATGATAATGATAATCAACAATACAATAACAATAATAATAATTATTATTATAATAAAAATAAAGCGGTTTCCTTAATGAAGACACCAGATAACATGCAACATAAAAGCAATTACAAAAGGATATGAAATATTAAACAATTTAAAAAATCATTAATTGAATAGTCATTTTTTTACTTAATATATATAATATTCATTATTATGATATATAATAAATGACTCGGATAACTTTTTTGCAATAAAAATGTATTATTAAATTTGTCGAGTAGTTTTTTAATTTTTATTATTAGTTTTTAAGCATTGTGTAAATTCCAAGCATAGATTTATCAAGTTAAGTATAATATAGAAATGGTGCAAGTGGCTATAAATGAAATAAAGTCGGTACAATTAAACAAGGTAATTTTAAAAGTGAAACATCGGGTGAAAATTATAAATCTTTTATTGGTACAAACTAATTCATAAAAACAACATATTTTATATTTACAAAAAAATATTTTATTAAGTTTTTTTATAGTAATATGTTAATAGGAATATGAACAATGTCGTGACTAAAATTGCTGCCGAGGCGACAGCCGAGACTATATGTGGTCGATTTAATATTATATTCGACAAAATGTCTTATTAGCCAGTTTATAGTTAATCGTAGAAACAATGGAAATTTGTTAATTATTATTTTTAAATCTTTAATACTGCTTGCGTCATTTGAGTTTTATTTAATTAATTTAATCAATAAAACAATTTTTTTTTAATATTCTTATGTAAATTAGAATTTTTTAAAATTATTTATGTAATAAACTACTGCATTATATCGGCACCTACCTAATCAAATTAAAGCAAGTAAATAATAGTTATTATATGCTTGTAAAAAAGATTCTTAATTTGATATAAATATGGAAATACTGTGTCAGTTAGTATTTAGTCTAGATAGATTTATTAATATAAAGATTTGTACTTTTGTTACAGCATCCTCCGGAACATTTTTTCCAAAATATATAGTGCTATTATTTAAAAATACAAATCAGTGTTTTTATTGGCGGGTTGTTCTAGGTATGATTTTATTCTGGATTAAATACAAGTTTGTCATATTTGTGATATGAATGTTGATTTTGGTATGTAAAGACGAACTTTTTCTTAATACACGAGAAAATTGTTGTATAGCTTGTTGCTTGATTTACTTTAAAAGTTTAGTGTTCTAGATCATTCTGAAAATTGAACCTGTAATCTAAATAGACGACCAGTTATTTTATATATTGCTCGAGTTGGCGAGAGATTTAATGTTTGCAAATTGTTGGAATGTATACATTATTTTTAATCTAATATTAAGTCTAACCTAGATCAGCATCGGTATTTTCTTCTTAAAGAACATTTATTTATTTTTACCTGAAAATTTATATTTTGTAGATACTTGTGCATAAATTTAATAACTTCTAATTATCGAAGTGAAAACTTCTATATTGAAGTGCGAGTTTGAAAAAGCGGATAAATAAAACGACTAAAATAAAACGTAAAAATCTAATTAAGGGGAATGGGTGGGGTTACAGGCAGTGACGAATACGAATCAGTTGGACCGTGGACTCGTGCATTCCCAAGGTCGCTGTGCATAACTAAAATATATGTCATTGGCATTGACATTTAATTTTCTGTATAATTATATTAGTTGTTTTCTGGCGAACTTGCTTCAGTTACAAAAAATTGTGATTTTTCTATATTCTAGATAAAATACTCAGATTTGTCACCTACTGTCAGATGTAGAAACGTCACATTTCTTCCTATGGGGTAGATGTACTTCTCCCCTTTGTAAAATAAAGTATGTTAGCAGCCTGCGCAACAAGAAGTGACGTAAATTAATTTAAAACAATAATTGTCAATTATTGAGTAAAGATTTATCTCAGAGTTTAGCTGTAACGAGCAAATTTAATTAAAACGCAAAATAGCGATTCGGAATCTATTGCAGTTGAATTGGCGGATCTAGCGAACGAAGCAATCGTTACCTGCAAAATCAAAAGCAATTTACAATAAAGCATATACGAAATTCATGAACTGGAGAGTAACAAAAAAATCAAATTCATTATC
>JARJEC010032590.1:0-20896 GCA_030264575.1 Tachinus sp. AB-2021
AATAATGCTTGAAACGAATTAAATTTCATATATAGCATCACAGATTATTCTATGATTGTATTAAAAACATTAAAAATTACACTAAATTAACATGAATTCATCAATGTCAGTTTTGTTTTCATGATAATTGGATTTATGTTGGTATCAGATTTTTTAATGGAAAAAATAATATATATATATATATATAGATATATATATAAAATACATCAATTATTATTTTTGCAAAACACGCTATTGAAGAAATGCCATATTTCAATAATGCGCTTCTTAGTTTTTATTACAGTCGATTCTTTAAGCACGCTCTAGACATGCAAAAGTACTTCAATATTTGATTTTCTTTAGAATATTTATATGTATATATATATTTATAAGTATTTTATTCTGTTTCTATTGTATTAATGCGTAAAAAATATTGGAGAAGAGTGTTGCTAGTACCGTGTTCATAATAATGAAATTAGTAACACCCTCCAGCTTTTATTAAAGAAAACTTTCAAAAAAATAATCACAATATTATTTAGCTTTGAAAGAAAAATGTTGGGAAATGAATGCAATAAAAAGGTATCAATTAATTTTAGTGCATTAGAAGTGGACATACTTTTATTATTAATGCAATAGCGATAAGATAGAGTGCCAAAACTGATTAAATATTTATATTCTAAAAAATAAATTTGAAATATGTATTTCATTTTTTATAATATAAAGTGGATTTTCAAAATACCTTGTAACTACATACAAAAGCATTCAAGAATATGTAAGTATTACCACAGTGAGAATTTTTTGTTTACTTATAAAATAACTTCAGTAATATGACGGGTTTTCACCGGACCTAACAACATGCGACTTTTTCTTGTGGGGTTGTGCATCAGCATAACCGATCGCGTAAATTTGAACCACTGAAAGAAAGGATCCGACAGGAAGTGCTTTGAATCTCACTGTAATTTTAACTCTTGCATGAAAGAATAGGTTATTTTTAAAGTTTAGTTATATTTCTTAGTAATACTTATTTAAAATTTCTCAAATGCGGTTTTTTGCATTTTAAGATTGCGAAAACAAAATTTTTCAAATAGATTGATATTTCGTTTTACAATCCTTTCAAAATCGCTTTTACCTTGTACAATACATAAAACAATCTAGCCGTTATAAGTTATAACAATATAAACATATTGATTTATAACTTGTACTCGATTGGTTTTATTAAATAAAAATAAAAAATAATAAAATAGTGCCTATTCACAATGGACATAACGCATAAAAATTACATAAGAATCGCATAGAACATATGAGAAACCATGTTAGCACAACGGGTATAAGAAATTCTTATGCTTATGATCGTTTTATGTACAGCATATAATTCGCATAAAATTAATTCATATTTGACATATGAATTAATTTTATACATCAAATATTTATAACTTAAAAAGATGATGACGATGATGAAGATTTGAATCAAACAAAATAGCTTATTTGCAGTTTTAAATATGTCTACTATAGTAACGCCGAATGTTTTCTACACAGCAAAAATCTCACTTTTGAAGATGTCATGCCTAAAATATTCAATTTTTTTCTCTTTTAGTAGTAGCAAATGGTTGTTTTGACCGTATAAACATCACGTACTAGACTATGTGATATTTTGAATCTATTATCAGAATTTATTCAGTAATTCTCTTAGATGGCAGTTTAGTGTATTCGAAATTAATCTCATCAAATTAATCAAGTTTGTGCAAAAAAATTTAACTTTGTAATTTTCCAGTAATTTTATTTTCATGAGTCTCATTGACTCATGTAACGTCTGATGAAGACTGAGGTTCAGTCGAAACTGCAGTCACGGTGTGACTAAATAAATTGTGATAAAAACAAAGTAGTTTATTTCAAATCATATTTTATTTTCATTTTACCAAGATAGCTTATTTTAAATTAAAAAATATATACTATAAAATACGCACGACTTGCAATAAATTAAATTAAAGATGTTAACATTATTTTGTGTCGACAACGCTCAAATTCGCATGACTCTGCAATAATTAAATTACAAATAGTTCAAAGTCTATCCTGCTGACTAATAATATATATGCGTCCGTAACCGTTAAATTTGCTTATAGTAATTTTACAAGATATATGAGCCCACATTTTGATTTTTTAGGACGACAGGAAATTGCATGTCTGCAAAACAATGAAAGTATTGTTAGTAACATGATTTCATTTATATAAATTGAAATTTGCTAGCTATTATTTATTTAAAATAATAAATTCTGTTCATTTGATAATTTTTTATCAATAACTTGCGCTCAATTACATTATTTCTTGTTGGGATATATTTCATAAAAAATAAACTCTTGCTTTAAATTATTTTGACTCTTCATATCTATTGTCTACGTTCATTTTGTTTATATTTTAACATAAGAATCTTACGAATATTGCAATAAGTAATTTTTTGATTATTATTAGTCTTATTATTGAATTTCTCGTTTTTTAATAATTGATATAGAAATTTATACGACATTGAAATGAATAGAAAAAACATAGATTTTTATAGCCAGTGGTGCTTGGACCACAGACCAAAAGTACAATTATAGGTACATTTTTGTACTAAAGTCACAATATAATATGACAATAATTTCAAAACTTTTAAATTTAATAAATAACAATGTTGTCGATTTATTATTAAAATATGTATATATTGATTTTAATTAAAAGGGAAATATTTTTAAAAAATATTGGACTCATTGGTACACTATCGTTACGCACCTCATTTAATTAAGTATATTAATTATTATGCTTGTGACATTTTGAGAATTTTTATTGTTTTATTCAAATTATGTATTTGCTGCTTTCGTGGAACCGTTAAAACTCGCCCTGATGGGTACGGTCGACAAAATTTCTTCTCGGGAAGAACATACCGTATTACGAACTTGTTACAGAATAAATAATTTTTTTTTGTATGAAACATGAAATTAGATGAAATTTAATTTTCTATCATCTCCTGTGAAGCATTTGTTTCTAACATTTATTATTTTTGAGCAAACATAGTAATTTTTTTTATTTTAAATAACAATCCCCATTTTTATAGTTTATTTGAATATAGCTCGTTTTTCGGATATGTCTTAAGGGCATAAACAAATAGATTATAGCGCGAGGAAATATCTAAAGCTCTTAACGAAGCGGAGGGCTGAAACAATTCTGAGTGCTATAATCTAATTTATTCCCGCGATACATACAACGTTTTATTTTATTTTGAAAACATTATTTACAATTGATTTGATTTAAATTTAAATGAAATTATATGATAACGTCACGAATGTTTGATTTAGGATTTACTTAAATCAAGATTGTGCGTGTACATTTCTATGGAAACTGTTTATAACTTTTCAAATTATTTTATAATTCAATAGAACTGGTAACATGCCGCCAATAAAAAAAACTCAAAAATTAAATTGAAGGTTAAGATTTTCAAGTTAATTTTTATTAAATTGATATAGATCTATACAATTTTCATAACCTGCAAGGACACGTTTGTTTAATGTATTTGAACAGCGTTGCTTGATTTTCTTGTTGCTGGGCAACTTTATTGCACCCGCATTTGTGCCAATAAATATATTATTGTGGCAAAATAAAATTAACAATTTTTGTGAGTTTTACACTTTTTCTGATATCTAAAACTTGTCAATTTAGTTAAATTTAATTTAAATTTAGTCGTCATATTTGACGTTTGCATTTTATTTTGTATTTCATGGCTAATGTGACGTGGTGCATCAATAATTAAATCAAAATATCACGTATCAAAGGTATCGAATAAATTTGTCATATAATACAACTGCCATTGTCACTGTCAATGCTGTTATCGTATTAAATGCATGGAAACTATTGGAAACCATTTTTTCACTGATAACAGTGAAAAACTAGTATATTTCAAACCCAGGTGTAGACTGTGGGCAAACTTTATAAACCGAGCCGTACGCGAGGTTTATAATTGTACAATGTCTGTAAGGGCACTTTCTTAGCAAGGTTTGAATACTACTTTTTTACCAACCGGCAGAATTTTGTTATAGAACGGAAAAGAGATATATATTTTTGATAAATCAGGCGGCTTTGATTGCGATACCTGAGAAACTTCAAACGCAGCTTGTCAAATGTCAAAAAACCGCGAGATTCACTCTTCTTTTTCCCCGAGGTGAGAAAAGTGAACTTTTTCACTTTGAGGTGCTCAAGCCTACATTACTAGACGGTCGTAGAAATTTTTTTTTGCGGTTATCACAGGAAAAAAATTCTTTTTCTCTATTATCGGTGATACAAAAAATATTTATTTACGGTGAAAAAATGCTGTAGTTTGCGTATTGATGGTGATGCGCAAACTTTTTTTTTCGCGTTTCTAGAAAAAAATTATTTTTGCTAATTTAATTTAATTTAATTTAATTTTTTCTCAAAATGTTTGCTATCTAGGCTTATACTTTGATACATTTTTAAAATAAGAAAAAAGAGAGCTACCCAAATAAAAAATGTTGTTATTTAAATTTTTTTAAAAAGATTGTTTCTTAAAAATAATAAATGTAAGAAATAAATGCTTTGTAGGAGATAAATTTCTCTTAATTTCGTGTATCATTCAAAAAAAAAGGATACAAAATGAGCAAGTTATATCATTGGACGGAATTTAGTATCGAGCCTATATAGCACTGATTTCTATAGAACTTTAACGCACTCTCTCTACTTTAAAAAACGTCCGACGTATTAGAAGGAGCAAGCTGTGCACGATGCGAACACATTTTAGTCTTACTTATTAAATCAAATGTGCTTTATGCGTAGCATTCTCAGTAGTATTTGTGTTTGTTGAGATTTACCTATCTGGCCATCGACCTGGAGGTTCTTCAGCCGTGTTCATGTAGGTATGTCTGTGTTAAGTTAAGGCTTGTTACTCTACAAATTTTCAACCGATATCTAGAGCGCTATTAATTGTTTAATCTAACCTCACCTAACAAAACGTTGCTTAACATTTGCAAACATTTTTCATTGTCCGTACTAGATATCCGGCAGTTGTAGCATTCTTCCTTGTATTTGTATTTGTATTTGTTGGGTTTTGCCTCTCCTGGACAGGTCCTTCAACTGTGTTCGTGTATGTATGTGTGTGTGTTGATTTAATTCTTGTTACTCGAAGAGTAATTAGAAATTGGCTCCCAATATCTAGAGTGCCATTAATTGCTTCTCAAACGCGAAACAGGAGGCGGGGTCATGCGGTCGCCCATCCAAGTGCTGACTGTTTCTAACGTTGCTTAACTTTTGCAAACATTTGACATCCGCTATACTGGATATGCCACCTCGGCAGTTGTAGCACTCTTATTTTAAATTTTTATTAAAAAAGTAGTACTGAGCGCCCCGTTTGACACACGTCAGAACGAGATGTTGGCGCATCGTACACAAGCATCTCCGTTTTTTTGCCAGAGCCGCTTACGATGTCATTCCAGTTATATATATTTCAGTGGTTTATATTGATGTTTTTGCTTACATACATACAAATATTTTCTAAAAACCACTTTTGTAGACTCGGGGGGCCCCCAAAACGTATATTTCCGTTGAAATTTCAATTACGAATTTTTGTTATGAATCCAATACTTTTTCCTGTATAGGGGGAAACTTAAAAATGATTGTTTTGTTTATTAAAAAATACATCGAGAATAATGAAACATTAATACGAACGTTTTTCTATTCTTACATCTAAATAAAGAAAAATACTAGTGGGGGCGGCATTTATCCAAGTCTCACCCTGTATGTATCGTATAAAATGTATAACATTATTTACATCAGTTTTTACAATTTAATAAATTTTCTTAAGTATTTAATAATTGCAATGCCATTACGTACATTACTAATAACATTGTAATTATTTAATAATAATAATATTCTAAATTCAATCTTAGGCCCCAATTGGTAATTTAAAAATTGTAAATTAACTATTATTTACATTGTTCGTAATTCATTATATTTACAATTTTTACAAAATGTTATTTTACTTATTGTAAAACGCGTTTTGGAAACTAAATATCTTTTCTTAACAAGTCTCCTTGAAGTATCTGGTTGTAATAAAGAAAATTAGCTTTCAACCTCATTTCTGCTTTTACCACTTCAACCGCTCTGTACAATGGGAATTGATATCTTATTTTATCATTAAAACTCATATGTCTCTCTGTTCTGTTCCTGCTAACTACGAACCGGAATGCGTTCATTTTAGTTTAAAACCACCTAATGCACAAATAATGTTATGGCATCTCGTACATTTGATTGTTTATTGATTTTGATTATACAGAGTGTCACGGCAAAAGGTTGCTATGTGTACAAGTGAAAATAGGTTAAAACATTTTTTTCTCTAAATTCACCATTATATAAGTAATGAAATGTTTCAGATTAAATTTATTTTAATTAAGACTTTCTGCGGTGCCGTTCTCATGGTCTTATTGCGCACATCTGACCTTTTACATTTAGCAGTTCTGTCTCTTCTCTTCTAAAGCCTAGGAATTGTCTTTGGGCCTTCTTGGGTTAACATATGCTTGCTTCGCATGCTTCGTATTCGTCAGCATATATCCACGGCATGCATGAATATGCATTTACAATCCTATAATATTCGACTCGTACTCGATACTTGCTTTTGCGTAGTTTGCGTTGTGTGTTTTCCAATGTCACTTTTTTTTTCATACGCAGCTTGCCTCGTTACAGCCACCACGACTAAGTGAACAGGCGGTATTGTGAGCAGTACTTTCATTTCAGCTGTGAGTTATATTCTTATTGCTCCCGTTATCAGAAAACACGCCATCCTCTGTAATCAGCAAAAACGTTATCCTTTATATTGTGTCTAGGTTACTAGCTGTAGTCCTGAGGGTGTGTTTTCACCTCATACGAGTGCACCGTATGTGATGATAGGTATAATTACCACCACATATACGTCGGACTATCAGTTTGGTTGCAAAGACCACCCGTGTGATTGCAGTCACATTTTCCAAATTAATGTGAAAAGTAAGTTCGGTGTCAAAATTAACTTTCTTATATTTTACTTCTTTTGTCATTGGGCGTCAATGTAGTTCCATTCATTTTCAATGTTTTTAGGTTTTTAGTGTTTTGTCATCTTGTAATAGGATCGATTATCGCTTTTCTTGAGTTTTCTGATAGTCCCATTGTTGCACTAAACTTTTCTATTATAAGGATTATGAGATTGTCAACATAAACTATGACAAAGAAGCTTATATTACAGTGACTGTAGTAGACCGTCGATGACAAGACACTACAGTAGCGGTGAGAATATACGGCCCTGTAGGCACACCCATCTACCTTGACTCTTACAGTCTTTGCATTTAATGTTCTTCTTACGGTATAATTTTTGAGAATGCGTAGGTCACTCTGGTTTTGTTATAAATAGTACCTTGAGTACCTTTCAGCTACTGGGTATATGTGCAAGTGCTTTAAGGATTTCATATATCGATCTTCTCATAGCTGCAAAACCTTTCTGTAGCGTCATGGGAAAATTTTATTACCTCCTGGCAGCTCAAATCGTTTAAACATATTGATTCTCCATCCTAAGCTCCTTTGATTAATTATGGTTTTTACCTTATCCCATACCCAGTCTACGAATATACTATGGATATAATATTCCTAAATATTAGTTAGTTAGTTAGTTAGTTGGGTTTTTTGGACAAATAAACCTTCATAGATTATTATTGTCTTGTTCTTAAACATGAGCAACATTAAAGCATTGGCCTGTGCGTTTCTATTCGAATTATACGCACTCTGACGGAAAGTTCATATCCATAATTACGAAGTGAATTATGGATTCGCCCATCTTAATTAAAAAAATGTATTTCTAATCAAAGTTTTACATCTTGTGTGTGATCCAAGATTACAAGCACACTTACAATTTTTACAACCCTTATTTGTTTTTTTATTAGACATTTTTTTATACTAGTCGCTAATTCTGGGGACACCCTGTAGAACGAAATATGAATGATATAATATTTCTATATACAGATACTGTATATGCAGTAAAATTTCTAGATGTGCTAGTATTGACATCTGGTGTCGGTGATTAGCTTAATAGAGAAACAGACCTACGTTAAATAATGAAATTATAAAATGTCTTATCTGACGTTTCATAAACACGGCAAATGGTTGTTGTTAAATGTTATCATGCGGCAATTATAATGTATGTGATAATGCTGATAATATATGGATACATAATCATTTGTTAAACTATTCACATCATTATTTCTTTGTTTGTAATGAAAACGTTAAAATGTTATTCTTTTTTTATTAATTGAATTAATGCCAATTTGAAAATAGAACTTGCATTAAGCGAAAGTGAATTAATTATATTATGTGAACGAATTTTGCGATGCTACTATTTTTTTAATATTTTATTTTCTGGCAATATTTACAACCATTATAAATAAATCGTGCTGTTTTCTTACATAATAAATACAATAGTCAAGTAAAACATTGTTTTGTTTGTTATTTTCTGTATTAAATTGATTATCTTGTTATTTTGACATAATTAATGTGTTTTTTGTGTCTTACGACAAATACGACATTGTGTTTATATATACCTGCTAACAAATCAAAGCATTCCATTGAAAACACTTAAAGTTTTATTTAAAAAAATACAATTATTGGAATTACAGTATTTTATATCGATCTCGGTAAGTAAGGGTTCTTTTCGTTACTGTGGATGACGAATTGTGGGAGTTCAGTAGATTAGAGATGAATAAACCAAATTGATCGATCAAACGTTTAATAAATACTCCTATAATAAATTTAATAATAAGAATATACAAAGTAATACAAACATGATTAATTATGTATGTTTATTTAAGTTTTTGGTTGTGTTATGCGATCCAAACACGCATAAATTTATCGTATCTAGATTAAATGTACTTGTCGGTTACCAAATTAATATTAATTTACATGTTTTCTTATAATTATATTTTAACAAGAATAATAAATTATTTACACATTAAACGAATCTAAATCTGCATAACTAATTTACACATCTAAACCATATTTCTGCAATTTCTGCAGTCATGTTTTCGATCGATTGGAGCAATTAAAATAACAGTTTGGCACACACCACCCACTATGCGTATGGTTGGCACAAATTAATGAAATTATGTTATAAATTAATTTTATGTCTGTTTGTTGAATAATATATTTATTATTGCAGGGTGGCAATAATGCTGGGCACACTGTCGTCGTCGAAGGTGCAGAATACGATTTCCACCTTCTTCCTAGTGGGATCATAAATACCAAATGCATATCCCTCATCGGTAAGTGTAACAATATATTTCAAATATTGGCATTTATTTAATAAACCAAATATGATTTTATGTCTCTGAAATAATACCAATTCGACACAATTACCTACGTATATTTAAAAATATTTATGATTGTACGTAATTAATTTAGCATATTACATATTTTATGAAATGCAGAATGTTGATGAAATAAAAAAAAATTGATTTGTTAAATGTGCACATTTTAATATTATCTTTCAAATTCTTATTGTGAGCGTCCGCGATGTGGTCTGCATAGCGAAAAAATGTGCTATTCAATAAACAATAAATTACATGTTTAATGTTCAAAATATTTTGTGGTTTATCAACAACAATGGATACATAATCCAAGAAATATAATATTTTTGAAAATTTAAAGCGCAATATAGCTTGAGTTGTGCAAGGGACAGTGGCGATCGACAAAATAAGGGTGGCAAATTTTCAATGGTGATCTTGACGCACCCCATTAATATTGACAAATGCTATTCTCGTTTTGCTATGTTTAGAAAATTGCACCATATTTCATTTGAAATTGTTTGTATACCATATTTAGAATGATATTCTACACATGGTTACAGTAAAAATAATTTTTAAAAATCTGTTATCTTGACTATTTATATAATATTTTACAATATTAGCCAGCTAAAGTAAGCTTACAAGTTTACTTGCGCTACGAGTAGATGACTGGCGAGCCGGCGAGCCTGTCACCTCGTTGAGCCACCTAAATCTGTTACCTGGCGCATAATTTATTATATTTTATTTATTCAGCACTTATAAATAAAACTGTTGCATTTTATAATATTCTTAATTTTTTTACTATGCGCATGATGTTTACTGGTCACGAACAAGTTGCAACGGTGTTAAATCAATTTAACACCATTGCGCGTCGCGACGAAATAACAAGTAATAACTTTTTTTTTCATACTATTTTAATAAATGGCGTTTACAAGTGAGTAACATATAAAATTTATATTCTATTTATATGATCCTGTATAGTTTCATATACCATTTTTTATAGTTTTTTATTCACGGCATTCTATTGGCAGCTATATAGAGACTTTTTGAAAGCTGTTCTTGTTTTTATGAATAAACAGAATGGTATAGAATAAGTAGCAGGTTTTCGAAAAGTTGCTGACGAATGACATCTATTTATAGGTTAGAGTAACTAATTTTGAAAAAGTTCCGACATTTTGATTTAAATTTAAAGTACGTATAAAATATATAATTTAAATTCTTTCGACAAGGTTTTTAATAACTTGCATATTTGTAATTTAATATCGTAAATTTATAGCAATCATTGAATTTTTAAATCCGAAATTGTATTGGAACGATTAGCATATACTCACATCTTTACATCTCCTTTTAAGAAAAAGACTAACCGGCAAGCCCTAGGCGAATAATTATTTACGTAATGCGACCTGAAAATTTCTCATGCAAAAGTTATTTTTTATATTTTCAGTGCGTTTAACTATACTATGTAGTTCATTTTTACAAACGTATCATATAGTTACCATATTTTAATTGCATGTGCTCAAACTTTAACAATTCAGAAAAAAACAGTGCCGTAACGAAGGCGTGTTGGAAAAGAACGCGCCCGTCACTGGTGCAACTAGATTTGGGGCGCAATAAAAGACTCGCTTGAGAGTTGGGTCTTTTGTCCTTAACATATTTTTGACGCCTTAATGCTGTTTAAACATCATATATTTTGGTACTAATCCATGAAAAACTGAGTTTTTAAATTTTTTATTCTACAAATATTGTTTTTGGATATTTTGCCAATAATTCTATAGAAAAAATGGCTCTCTCAGACCTGCGCAAATTATTCACTGACGCTGCGAACTAATAATTTGGTGCTATAGCAATGCCAGCTATATACATGCAATTTTTGAACACTTGTAGCAACGCAGTTGAAGTTGGATATTTTTTTACTTAGATTTTATTTTTTTATGTTTTTCAGACTGATCCCAATTTCAAAATATAGTTTTCTTGTTTCCAAATTGCTTGAAATTGGTATTCTTGAGCACCAATCACAAAACACTTATAGTCATTTAACATATTGTGGTCTACAAATTCTTTTTACGTGCATTGCCAATGGATTCCAAGTTTGGAATTCTTCCATCCTGCTTCTGAATTACTTTTTGTGCTTGAAAACTGTTTTGTTGTTTCTGAGTACCAATAATTAAACAATTGAAGAATTTGATTATTTTACCATCTATAAACTACTTTTAAATAATCATGTAACCATTATAGGCATGGAAATCAAATCCTTTTGTTTTTGAATCTATTTTTTTGTTTTTGAATCTATTTTTTTGTTTTAAGTTATTGTGCAGATTACTATCTAAATTAGGTAAATTAGATGCTTTGTTAACTATTATGGGCTTTAAAATAAAGTTTTTTCTTTATGAGTTGCTTTTTAGAACTCCAAGATTTGGACACTAAGCATAAAACAGTTTAAGTCTTTTCTGTCTGAAGATTACTACCTACGAATATTTTTGTTTTATTTTGTTGGCTTTATAATTCAATGTTCCTCTTTTAAATTACATGCTGAGGTTCAAAACTGGTATTTGTCACAAGCTACAAAACAGTTGAAGCTGTTGTAAACATTGCTGGCTTTTGAAATTGTGCCTTTCTGTCTTTGAATTGCATTTTGAGCTTCAAAACTTATTTTTTAGTACTAGCTACAAAACAATTAAAGTCCAAAAACATTTTACGACTTGCAAGTTGTCTTTCTTTCTTTAAATAGCTTTTGGGGCATACTGGTCAAATTTGATATTTTTGACATTAGCTGCAAATGAGTTGAATGAAAAATTCTTATCTTATTTTTAATAATATAATATAAGCTTGGTGTTTCCTATCTCTACATGTTTCTTGTTAAACAACCAAAATATAATTTCGGTCAGCAACCATAAAACAGTTTTTGCACATATCAAAGAACTATTTGTTTTAGGCATTTTGCTAATTCAAAGGCTAATATTTGAAGTCTTTAATAAATTTTCTTGTCGCAAACTTAGTTGTAGATGGTATGTTACAAATTCTGTAACGTGCAATCAAATTCCTACCTCTATATTGCAGTTGAAGCTTACAATTTTACAAAAATTGGTAGTTTTGTTCAATGATTCCAAAACAATTGATGTATTTGTACTAATTGTTACTTATAAATTATTTTTAAATAAACTTTGAGAAACTGTCGGGTACGATAAAAATGGCTTCTTGGGGTGGATAGCGACAGAGCCGCAATGATATGTTTGTGAAATATTGCAAACTATCGGTAACTGTTTGCAAAATCTGAAATTTCCGGAATTGTCAAGAAACTGTTCCACAATTACAATTATATGTGAAGAAATGTTTGGGAATTGTTTCAATATGCAACCAATACTAGCAATTTGTTAAAATTCATTATAAGAGCTAGTGCCTTCTGCGCCAAACTTGATATAATCTACATAATCGCAAAAAACGATATATTCGAGAAATTATCGACAAATATTGAAAATATTTTAGGTATATAGGTGGCAGTGTTGATGAAGAACCAAGTGTCTTTGTTGCAACTTGTGCTTTGTTATGTACATTTGATACCTTGTGTATATATTTTTTATACCTCACAAACTCTAGTTTGTCGAAGTGTATTCGCTCAAATTTAATTGTAAGTGTTGTATTAAGTGGCAACGGTCATTCTTACACACGATTTCACAAATGTGTATTTACTAAAAGGGCCCAACGATTGAAATGTTTGTTTTAGGTTTTTGAGGAAAATTGCTTAAAAAAAGTTAACTTTCAACGGTTATAATGTGCCATATTGGTAAAAAAACTATATAAGGTAACATAAATTTTGGAGAAAGTTTATTTGATTTGCATCGTTGTAGTCTCTCTATAATATTTTGTCGTCAAAAGTTAACTCAATATTACTTAATAGCCCAGTCAGCCCAACTCAAAAAGTGCCATATAATTTACAAAATGTACTATCGGGCCAATTTTTTGATTATTTGCTTAAAAGTTGTCCTTCAACCCCGAACCCGAAAATCTACCAACATTTTCTTGTGCGTCACGAGATAAAGGCGATATTTTATATCTCGACTGCTTTTGGTTGGATTTTCATTTACTTTTTTTTAATCTACAGAAAAATATTTTAAATAACTTTTATATGAAACATTTTTGCATAACTTTGCGTGGAAAGTGCTACAAGCTAATAAACGGTGTTTTTAGGGGATGTTTTTTAAAATAATTTCTAAATTCAATTTTTTAAATATTATTTTCTATCTGCTTTTCTATAATAGTTATGAAAAAAAATTAATATATTATAGAAATGCAGATACTTGAATAGAATATTTTGAAAAACGCATTTTTTCATGTAGCACTTTTCCTTGCAAAAAAGTTTTATACAAAAGTTATTTAAAATAATTTTCTGTACATTTAGAAAAAAAAAATAAAAATTCAATCAATAGCAGCCGAGATATAAAAAAATCGCCATGCCATTATCTGGTAACGCACAAGGAAATTTTGGTGGATTTTGGTTCGGGGCTGAAGTAAAACTTTTAAATAAACAATCAAAAAAATTGGCCTGCCGATACATTTTGTAATTTTAAATTCCTCATTGACTGGCCTATAATGTAAGTTGAAAAGATGATTGTGTCACCTACTTGTTTTAGTTTTAGCTCAATCTCTTATGCAAAATAAGTTGTAACCACAGATCACTTACAGTGCAAGTGAAATTAATAAATAATGATAAGCCCAGCATAATTTATAAATAATGGTATATCTCATATTATATTATGCACTAATGTTCTTTTAAACATTCAATGTTGATTTAAATGTAAAACTAGTCGTAACTGGAAGTATGCGTAATTATACTTTATTTAAAATATTGGAATGTTAATAGTCTGAAAACAAATGCTTATACATTTTTATTACATTGCTATTTGTTGTATTAATGATAATATTCTACATCATTCAACAATTACGACTTTTTTGGCGAATTTAAAATAATGTGGCCTTGACTTATTTATAAATCTATTTTATAGATAATCTGTTGACCTTCGAATTATTCGAGAATTGAATCTCGAACGAAAATTGATGACTCAGCAAATGTCCAGTAACCTCTTTCAAAGCGTGCTTTATTTCTTGTTATAAACAACTACCAATAATTGGCTATACATCTGCAGCCGTGTAGACACAACCATTTCATTTAACTTATGTTACAAATTTGGACGGGTAAGTTAAATATGCTATTCCTTGAATATTTGCAGGGCGCATAGTTACAAATATTTATTATAAACTGTTTTAAGTACTTCGTAGCTCGAATTTTATGGAATGGCATTAAATTACGTCTATATTGCCACATGTCGACAAGAAGTATCTATTTATGACATAAGTATAGCCCGAAAGAATTTAGTTAAAGTGGCGCGAGAAAATATGCAACAAAAATATGTGATGAAGTCATCACATCTAAAAATAGACTACTTGTGGTTCAAACTGACACCTGACATTGAACCCTTTTTCAAAACCTGACATTGTCTTGTATATGTGACTAATCAATTGTCATGCTTAGTTAAAACCAACTCAGCTTTTATGTAAGAATATACAGTTTATAGACACACGCTACGAAACTACGGGGTTGAAAAATATTAAGTTTATCCTATTTGTCCTGCCTGGACGTATGAAAATCTATTCAGCACTTGTGAAAAGCTGTAAAAACGTTGTACAGCTTTTTACGGGCAGGTCAAATTTTAAGGACAAATGAGGTCTCGTTTCTCTTTTCGAGACCATCTATATGGTCGTAATCACGCAGTTTGTATATAGCCGAGGATGGTTTCAAGGTTATAACTTTTCTTATACTCAACTTTTCTGCATCGAAGTTGTTTAGTCTTAGTTATCAAAGAAGAATTTTTTGGCGAAGAAATAGTCCAATGTACGATTCTGGCAGCAACTAGTCACTATTCTAAAAGTAATGCGATTTGGTCATTTCTCTTGGATTCATTTTTGCTTTCAATGATTAAGTAGCAAGTTACATCTTGCTGCAAAAACATCTTTTTGGTTACTATACAATGAGGTTTTGGCAAGTCAACTTTGTCATTATGTCACGGTACCAGTTGACCATTGAAAGTTTTTCTGTTCTTTTGCGGAATGCAGAAAAATACGATGTAAATTATTGTGAGATAATTTTTATATTATGGCAAAAATGTTTATCAAAACATGTTTGGGTTACAATTGTGGTTATTAATTTGAAATGACCAGATATGGGTACTATTATGTTTTTTCCTTGGTTGACTCGGTCCAAAGTACACGAGTTGTTCACTTTTCAGTATAACAATCTAAAAGTACACAGTGGATTACAGGTAGCGTGCAGGAATGTGATTTTGAACTGTTAAAACTGAACATGCATGCTAACTTATTGTTACAATAGTAATATTGCCCTATTTTTACTTTACGATTTTAAATTAACACAAAAATGTTTTAACATGATATTTTAAAGAATTCCATTTGTAATTTTAGGTTCTTAAAAACTATAAAAACTGAATGCAGGAAACAAGGAACTTCTCTAAATGTTTGCTTTTATTTGCAGGTAAAGTATATTCTCAAAAGTTTAAACCAGAACTGAACTGCAATTCACAAAGAAGAAATATGAAATGGTCTTACCCAAAATGGTTTTAACAAGCTGAAGGTACTTTGGAATATGGACAATAAATTACACAAGAATAGCAATTATATGACGGTTGCTAGTAAATGCCAGCAGATCTACATAATAATATGAAAGCAGATTTTGTATCATTCCATGTTTAAGTTTAGCAGCTTAGGATATGCTGGATGGACCCGATACTTAGAAATTATTTGTAGATTTTGTAGTGGCAATATTTAATTCTACTTTGGTTGTTACATTGCAAAAAATTGGAAAATCTTTGTACTTGTTAAACTGCATACAAATTGACTAACTTGTATACAGCTAACATTTATGTAGATTTTAGGAGGTTCTGCGTTTGGTGTTTTTTTTTTGTAGAGAAAGAGAATGAATTGTATTAAATTTTACAGTCGGATTAAATCAACATACCGGGACTATTTTGTGTTAATGTTTAGGTACAAATAAAAAAAGAGTATTAGTAGGCAAATTTAAATTAAACGCGATTATTTTTTATCAAATTTACATTAGTTGAGCACAAATTGTTCCAAGATCAACAAGAAAAAATATTAAATGGATTCACGGAGTCATTTACTGTCTGAACAATTTTCCCAACTCATAAACTGTGCTAAAGACAAGTATGCCAATCTTCACTGTATAATATATTACGCATATATCGTGAGTTGTGTCGCTTTTGTTTCAGAACGATAGCACTTGCACACGCTTAATTGAAAAATTAATGGCATATACTGTATAAGTGTTGTTTTTGGATGACTTTTTATTTAGGCTCCAATAAACACAAGCATACACTTTTTATAATTTTTCCAATTTGTGTGTTGAACCTCTTTTGAGCTTCTTTTATATCGAACAACAATTCAAGACTAAATTAGCGAAATACCAATAAAAATCAACTTCACTATAAATTTAAACTTAAGCGCTTAAATTTTCTTTGGTCCAAATTTATTATTTGAGACTCTTTGTAAGGAGATTTATTTGGAACTAATTATTACTCAGAATATTTTGACCATCCGAACTACCTTGCAGCATTAATTTTCATTGGAAGCATCTCTTCATTGTGGCGACTGTTTAAAATACTTCTTTGATCTTCTTTTTTCTTTCTCTTAAATTTGCCGATTTCGATATAGTTCCAGTTGGGCACGATATGTAGCATGTGCCTGACATGGTTCTCCGCGCTAATTTCATCTACGCATAATGTAACTGTCCACCTATTCCGTCCATCTTGCTATCTAAAAGCTGATTTGGACTATGTCAGTATAGTAGCGAGTACTTATCACTAAACGATTTAGTAACAGAAAAGTGTTCGGGCACACAGCTAGTGTTTTGTGGCTAGTGACATCTTCGCTCTAACGCAATATGTACTCGACTAAACCAACCCGTTTAGACCTCTTTAGTAACGAGTGAGTGGTCTGTATGGGCAGAGGTAACTCGCTCGACAAAAATAGGTCCAATTCTATTTAGTCGACTAAGGCTCACGAGAATTACTATCCCATGTATAATTTTATACGGTGGCTTAAGCCATTGTTAATTTTACAAATCATTTGAACGGTCCGATAACACTAGTCGCATAAACAAAAATATATTAGGAATGTCAGGAAGCAGTTAATTTTATTCGATAATTTGTTGTGGAATTTCCTAAAGTATTAATAGTTATCAATGTGTGGACACCTTTTTTTAATTTTTTTGATGGATTACGATTAACAAAAATTTGCTGCTGCAACTTTGGATTCAATGTGTAGTAGTAGTAGTAGTAGTTTTAAAGTACTTCAAGTATTTGCAGTTCACATAGATAAACTGGCAGCTTGTTCTAATTTTTGACATTATAAGTTTTATTCCAATATTTATTCTAACCAGCATTTATCTGTTTATTGTAAAATAAACCCATATTTGTGGGTTGTCCTTCGAATAACGTTATTTGAGTTTTGTAGAAGCGGGCCTAACTCATTTTACTATCCACTCGACTAAATTTATCTGTTTACACACGTTTAGTCTCTAAACTCACTGCTACTCCATTAAACAACTTGCTACTCTACCTGTTCGGACTGGGGCAAGTAGTTTACTACTTGCTTAGTCTATTGTACATAATAGAATCGTGTTTATACCGTAGTATGGGCAATTCTCATCGACATTCAGCTTATATTTTCACTTAGGAATTAGGTGGGGTGATAATTTTTTGTGGTCACTCAAGGGATCACGTTGGGGATGAGGGTTTGTTTACTCGCAAGTTTTATTCTCCATTTGAAACGTCTACTCCCACATCGCTGTTGTCGCCTGTCGCATATGTGTATAGCTCCTCTTACACTGTGTCCTCCGATGTTAGGCATTAATCTCGCTAGTTTAGCGATGACGTTATTTGCCTCTCCCACCACCTTTGCGATGTTTGCTCATAATAAGAGATGTGGGAGAAAGTGATTTTCAGATTTTTATGGTTTGTGATGGGCATGTAGTCTGCTAAAAAATAACAAGTATGTTTTTAGTTTGGTCTTGTTGGCTAGTATAACAGACGTGCTCATCACTTCGAGGTTGTCATATTCATACCCATATCTAATAGGTAAACTGTCTTATATATATTTTGCGCAAAATTCGAAGTATGAATATTGGTACCTACATACGGTACTTGCAATGTAACACTTCATTGATTGGCGTTTTTGTATATGGGCCAGTTTTATCACAACAAATTGCCAGTGGTAATTGTGCTAAATTATACATGTGAGCAATATAATTTACAAATTCAATCTTTAAACTATGGCAAATAATGTATTTGCACCATTACATTTTAAAGTAAACACACAAACAAACTAATTTGAATACGTGCTATTTTTAACATGTGTTTTATTGCTGCTTATTTTAAATGTACATTGTTTTTTGCTTGCTAGAATGCCAAAAATATAATTTACGTAGTTGCAGTTTTAAATTGCACTAGCACAGTGCCAACCTACGCACAAACAACCTGTCGTTGCATATTTTTGTTATATTTACAATACGGCGTAAAACTGAATTATGCATATTAAAAAATCTAAAATTGTGGAAAATAAATAAACCTCGGAGCAAGAAAGCTATAACCCTCGCCTATGATTCGGCTTATAAACTTTGACTGCGGTTCTTATTTTAGTTAGAAATATACTATTGTTGCCTCTGAGACAGCAACCGAATGAAGTTTGCAAGCGTGGAGAGAAATTTAAAAAAATAACAGCAAAAATTTGAACTACTGATGATTTGAATAATAATGATCATTTTTAAATAATTCACTCGTAAAAATTTTATTGCATCCGCACTTATAATAATGTTAATATTATTAATAATTTGATAAGGGCTAGATGGAGTAATTTTTTTTTTCAAATACTGATCATTTTAATGATTTAACTTAATAACAATATTTCAATGTTACAATCGATTATTTCATCTATTACATGTTATCAAATGTCAATCCTATATTGACATTTGATAATGATGAGTATTTACGTGTTAATACATCATATTGCTATCAAATTATCTGTTTCACCAAGGATCAATAACATTTATAATAAATTGGCAATGTGTTATAAATGCGGGCAGTTATGATAAGAACGAATAGAGGTCAAATATTATTCAATTTATAATTTAGGTAGTAATCAAATTTACTTAATCGAAAAAGATATTTGTTTTGTCGGAATCAAATGATTGGATGTTTGATGATTTAGTTATGGTAACTAAAACTAACTCTATCGACAAACAATAAGGTGGGACAAGTCAAAAGTACAAAAATATATAAATTAATAATACTTATATATGATACATAATATTAATAACAATACTTTATATGTGTAATGTATTTTTTATAATTTTACAGATACTAAGACATATTTGAAATAAATTTGTTTATTAATTTGCCAATTAGTTTCAAAATTTCAGACGAATTTTGGCATATTTTTACCAATCTTGGTTGATTGTAGGTACGATTTATGGAAAATTTAATTGTTATATGGATAACTTGGTTAGTTAGACGTAGAAATGGTCTAGTTATGGCGAATTAATGTCATTATTTAGAAGTAATAAATACATTAGTTTAAAACATACTAACGTCGGAACGCCGGAATTGGAGTATAGCTCACACACGAGGCTTATTGCACTCAATGTTGTGCTAGATGTGTTTTCTGGATATTTAGTTTTTCTATGATAATATTTAGGTTCTTCACAGTCAACATATTTAGCCATTTGAAATGTTTCTGTTTGGAGAGTTAAGGAAACGATTTATTGTTCAAGTTAATTCTATACATTTCGAAACGAATGAACGAGTAGTACCTACACTTGTATAGAAAATTATCTCAAATAGTTTATTGCTGCTAACGACCACTTTCCTGTTGAATTTCTAAAATATTTATATTTATTTGTTCTCTATAGACATCCGTTAATTTTTATAACCAGTTAAATCATGCCAATCTGTTCTGCTACACCCTGTATAGATAGAATGTATTACTTGTATTTTGTATTTAAATTTGACGAATTTATCTTTAAGGTGAGGAGCAATATTTCATAACATAGGCAGAGTGAGTGATTATAAACTGCTAGAAATCTACCTAGTACACTAAACAAACAAATTTTATTGTGTCGGGGGAACAAAATAACTTGCGGGGGGGGGGGGTGCAATCCCACAAACTATTGAGAACTGCTGGTATATGGTATACTATGACAATAATTGAGAGGCTATAATATCATAGCTTTGGCTAATACAATTTTTGTTTTAAAATTTAAATATTCTTTATTAATACATTTTTAAATTGGAGAAAGTTTTTTCGATTAGCATGTTTATATGGTTCTTAAATTTTAAATGTTAATCTATGTCCCAAGACTTTCAATACATTGTTGCGATTTAAGAACACAACAATCGTTGATTGTTATTTTTAAAAGTTTCGAATTTATTGTATGATTTTGCATTTTGAAGGGCCACATAAAATTGGCTCGGGTTTTATAGCATTTAATTATAAACAATGTA
>JARJEC010032647.1:0-21357 GCA_030264575.1 Tachinus sp. AB-2021
CCATTTCCTCTTTTCCGCACACACACATGCACACATACAATAAGAATGAATCCCTTGTTAACATCCTCGGTAGTAGTTCCTGCCGGTGTGCTCCGGGTAAATGTTTGGTAGGCAGACTGTTGTTATCGCACGTACTCGGTCTTTGCAGAAATCCATCTGAGGGTGGCACGTGCACGATCGTTCGGCTGCTTGCATATTTACCGGCGATTTCTATAATGGTAGCAAATTTATTTATAGCGCCCTATCGTTCGGCACACATTGTCTCAAAAATATTCGACACACAACATATTTTGCGGTGCGAACGCGCTATGTGCAAACACACATTTATTAATATTTGCACCTCACGATTTTCGATACACCGCAAAACAACACGCAATTTAATTGAACATTTCCGGAAAATCCAGCGACTCCGGCGTCCTTGGAAGAACATAAAATCAATAACTAGTAAATTGCAAACTGTTTCCTAATAATCAAACGGGTTTCTATCTCATTTCATGCCCGCAGCAATATATTTTCAGAGAAATATAACGGCGAACGGCAGATTTATATGATATTTTGCAATGATCAACATTGTACAAGATGGTTATATCTAAATTAAATATATTTATTGCGAACTTAAATTCCATAAATATCCACCAATCTTATTCATTCAATTAAATTAAAACGTACAATTCAATTACTATCAAAATTATGTTATTGATAATTCATGTCATCAATTTTTGATATTCATTAATTAATAAATTGCTTTCTAACAACTCGTGAAAATTTATGATTTTTATAATTGGGCTTTATAAAATTGGCAAAATTTAATTTAAATTCTAGAGGTACCGACAATCACAAAGCTTAAATACTAATCTATGTTTGCGCCTAAGAAGGTCCAAATTAACTTTTATTTAAGTAGAGAGAAGACAAACAGGACTATGGCTATAATCTTGCAGTTATAGGACAGTTTATACTATGTCGACACAACTTGAGTTTTATATATTTCTTTTTCACAAATACTTTTAGTTTGCATAATTTAAAAATTATATAATAATTGAGAAAAATTAAAAAAATATATTATATTATTATTAAGAAAAATTTAGAAAAATATACATTTATTAACTTTCTCCAGAAAAAATATATTTTAATATTTTATACCAAAATAAAAAAAGTTTGAATGTAGCTCTGTATCCTTTTTGTTAACTTTCGATATTTATTTTGACATCAGTTCGATAACAATGTATCAAATCAATTATTAAAATTTTAATCAAAACTATAAATAACGATTAAATTTAGTACAAAATTAATTCGTAATGCAAACATTTTCAACGAAACAAGTACGGGACCTTTTTTACTAACAATTAGTTTTATATGAAATTTTTATGGTTTAAAATACATCATAAGACCCTAGTTAACCGCTTAAAATTTGAAAAAGTTAATTTCCGGTTTAACCGGAAATAACAACTTTGTAATTTTCAATGGAACACTAGGTATATTTTTACATTTTTTTATTTTTTAGTCCATTTTACGTATAAACCCAATTTACAGAAATTTTATAGCCTAGTCAAATATGCTCAAAAATCTCACCCCCGGAAAAATCCAAAAGTTTTGAACCATTGTACACTGATTTATAGGTACCTAATAAAGAATATACTAAAAGTCCTGACAAATAAAAAGAATGACCGAAAACACGGCACTTTTTTTGTTTTTTTTGTAAATATCTCAAGAACTGTAGGTCGAGGGTAAAAGTTGACTATTTACATAATGTTAGTTGATCAAAATTACAATAGAAATGAGAATAAACATTTTTCTTGTGTTCCCAATGGTTACAGAGTTATACCAAAGAGAGCGTTTTTCAAAACAAAAATGCCGAGGCGCACACAAGAATGCAAATAAAAGTACTATTACACCAAAATTTCAATAAAATGTTTCTAACATCATAGTAAACAATAATTCATTCAAAATGAGGCATGTGATTGCAAGAATTTTTTGCAATGTAGTAGACAGGATTTTGTTGTGAACGCAAAGAGTCAGAAATAAAAAAATAGAAAAAAAATTGATCATCCTTTTAACAATGTATCAAAAGAAAAATGATGACTTGAAGAACTATTTACAGCATGAGCTTGCTCCTTAATTAGGATGCGCAAAACATAAAAATCCGCCTTATGTGATACTTTTCCTGTACTACAAGCATTTGACATCATTTTGGATAAAGGATTACTGTTATTAATCTCATCAAATGCAAACTTTAAAGCTCTATAACTCTGTAACCGCTGAGAGGAAATACAAGAAAAATGTAATGATCATTTTTATAGCAAATTTTATCAGCTGTTATTAAATATATAGTCAACTTTTACCGCCGACATACAGTTCGAGATATTAACAAAAAAACAAAAAAAAGTGCCCTATTTTTGGTCATTACTACAAGAGCTTGTATCACATTTGTCAATACTTCTAGTATATTCTTCACTAGGTACCTATAAATCAGTGTAAAATGATTCAAAATTTTTGGATTTTTTCAGAGGCAAAAAGCTACTTTGACTGGACTAAATACCATTTTTGTAAACATTTGTTATCACAAAAAAATTTTTAATACACAAACCACAAAAACAAAGATATGAATAAAATTTTAGTTTACAATATTAAATATCAAGAAATAATTAAAAATAGTAAAGCATTATAATCACGCAATATTAAAAATTATATCAAAACATTTCAATACCCAGCAAAAAAATGTGCAGTTTTTAATATAATCTGTATAAGGAAAATCTCAAAATCGTTTTTGATATTATTAAATGTATTTTTTTAACTTTATATCGTTGTTATATAAAAAATACTGTAGAATAAAGTGTTACACAATTTTTTGTGAGCTTATTTTCTTCTAACTATTTATATTACTACTAGGTTTAGAAAAATTACAAAAAGGTTCATTAATAATTCTTTTCAAAATGTGTCTAGTCTTTGGCGTCGCCATATCTGAACATTTTTAAAAAATAAATATTTTCTTAAAAAATATAGAATAGAAAAAATATAATAAGGTAAACTTATATAATTTTTGAAATAAAAGATAATCATTAACTAACTCAGCGGTTCTCAAACTATGTAGCATAAGTTATCGGGAGGGATAAAACGGATTTTGTCAACAGTCAATAAAAAAATCAACAACAATAAATATATAGATTGGATCGGACAATTCCAAAAAAAAAGTTCATCAACAATAAATATGTATATGCACCATTTATTGTGACAATCCCAAAAAAAGTTCACATATTAATCAAAAGTATTAACTACTTAATTTTATATTTCGGTGTTTGTGGACGGGATAAAAATGAGGGCGCGCAAAATACATAAGATTTAAAACCGGTGTTCCAACTCAAATCGTTTGTAGTGTCCGCGTAGAAGCATTTAAAATATTTTAGCAACGTTAGGGTACGTTGCTAAAATATTTTAAATGCTTTTAACATTATTATTATATTTTAGATTGTTTGTATATTATTTAATTTTACTGGATTCTGCGCGATTATTGAAAATTTTAATTGGACATAATTTATAAGAAGCGCTTAATGGGGCGTCAAATTATACACAATATTAATGCATTGGCGGCTTCAATTCGACATTAAATTATGCGGCGGTGCACATCGTGAATTAATAATTTCATCTGATTAGTACGCGTTTAAGCGCAAATTAATCAACAAACAATAATAACATTTTCACACAAACGCAATTATACAGTTTCCTTTTCATGAACGATGCAATAAAATATCAATAATGTTCCGTCTCGGTGAACTGAAAGGAAGGAAGTTGCTATTTTCTATAAATACTGAGCCCAGTGCTGTTAAAATCTGATTACATGTTTTTCTTATTATCAAACTCGATTAATTTGTGCGGTTACAACATGTTAAGTTTATTATGCATACAACCCCTCTCTACTTTTTTACTAAATAAATAATTTAACGTGCGTATATTACGGCCACATTATGAAAATAATTTTAGAGTAAACATTATTTAATGAACACAACAGTACCGCATAATAGATACAACGGCTGTTGCTTTAAATCGGTGTCAATTTACAATATGCGCAGCTCTCTGTCTCTCCTTCACAAACGTAGTCAATAAAAAAAATTGAAGGTAACAGTAAAGACATTTTAATTATATTGCAAATATTAAAGGGTAATTTTTTACTTTAAATCAAACTATTAATAAAAGTTAAAAATAAAATGAATTTACCACTCACAACAATATTATTGGGTTTTTCTAGTCTCTTTATATTCTTCCTAAAAGAAAACTTTGATTTACTTGAAATACTGCAAGTAATACAAAAACGACATCGGCTTCCTATAAAAAGCAAACCAATTGTCTGCAGTTCATGATTGCCACTTAACGCAAAGCAAATTTGTATAATTAATTTTTGAACTATTTTATTTAACGGCATTCTCTCAATTGAAAAAAAGGACAGTTAGTCTATTGTCTGCTGTGCGCCAATGCAAATTTAATAGGATACAATGTAGAAATTTACGTCTGTACAATCAGCGAGCTATTCTACTGTCCATCGGGCAAAGGTGCTAAGATTGGTACTCCATGTGTGATTGAAATGATATCGCAGCGATTATACAATCGTTCAAAAATCTAACTTGCTTTGTAAGGCAGTCAATGGATAATTGAAAATAGCAAAATTGATGAGAAGGCAAATTTTTTGAGACTTTGCTATTCTTCACCAAGCACAAAACAACAGTGGAATTTTATATCTGGGCAGCTATTGGTTAATTTTCTTTTTTTATGTTTTCAAAAATATTTAAAAAACTTTTGGGTAAAAGATTTTCTCATATCTTTCCCAAAAAGTGCTCCAAGTCTGGCGGCCTTTTTTAATGGGTGTAATTTTAAACACATTTTTATCTGCTAATAATAACAATATTTCTGAAAAAATCAACAAAATAATGAAAATCCAACAAATTGAACCTGAGATATAAAAAACTTATCCTAAAAAAATTTTGTTAAATATTTGCAGTTTGTCGCTTGAGGACCCTGTAGCAAACACTCAAAGATGTTGCTTCTTAATCAATTTTGTATATATTAGGTGTTTTTGGAGCTAAATTGACTGGAATATGTGTACTGTGTAATAATACGAGGATATTGGTGCATAATACAATTGCTCGCAATCAAAGTAATGCGAACAACTTTAGTCCCACCGACATGTAACAATTACTTCTCAATATTGCTAGACAAAAACTTACTACAAAATAAAGAAAATCTTGCAAAACGCTAGCAATGAACAATTTAAGATAAAAACTCTACACATAATACAATAATAATCTAAATTGCTTGATTTGTTAAACAATTAATTTACATATAATAGAAAATAGATCAAATAATATTTATTTGGCACATTTAGGTGAAAATTCTGTCAGAGGTTGTTAAATGGCCAATAAATGGGCCAGTAGAAATAATATTATAATAATAAAACTAACGAAAATAAAGATTTTCATTGCTACCCAATTTTCCAACTATAATATTATCCACAAATTCAAAAATGTAAACAAAACCTGAGCGCATATCTTTAACCATAATCTAACATAATAAAATAATTTTTAGAAACATCTTAATTTACACCAGAATAGAATTGTTAAAGTTAATTTATATCTGTAGAAGTATCTAAGGTATCTACATTATGTGCGCCCAATATTAAACAGACAATCTGATTTTTGTAATCAACAGCTTCTGGTGGAGAACATGGCAAACTAAACACTGTTTTGTCTTAGAGCATAGAAACTGACTAAAAGCAGAGAAAACGCGTCATTATATGGATGCCGAACATTATCAAAACAAGTATTTTGTCATCAATGATCCGCAGTAATGTCTTTTAGAAAACTATACTCGAAATAAAATCAAATTCTGAAAACTTTATAATATAATATAACACATACAATACTACACCGTGTTTTTGCAAATGTACACACGGACACGATTGTTTAGTTTAGGCACAGAATTTTCGAGCCCAGATATTTCTGTTCAATAGTAAGTAAGAACATTCCCGGTTGCAGACTCTGCTCATGCGCCAGTATTTTGGTGCATTTAAGTACTAGTTAAATACAGTTTTAGAAAAATAAAAAAGACAAAAAACTGTAAAAAAATCATACAAATGGGATTAAGAAATTGAAAAGCCATATAAAAAATATGAATCAATTTAAAGAAAAAACTGTAAATAGCTAATCAAGATGCAAAGCAAACCATTGTAAACTAAAAAATAATAAAAAATAAATTAGAGAAAAATACTTAAACAACTTGTTCGAAAACAATAAACTAAATAAAAAACTTGCAATATATAATTGAAGCAGAACTTTGAGTACTACAAAAACAAATAAAAATTACAAAAGCAATAAGCACAACATAAGATACAACAGAGACAAAATAGCAAACAAACAACTAAAATCAGTTCCAGACATTGCCCAAAATGAAAGCAAAGAAATCAAAGTGAAAACCATTAGTCTCATGAGTTATTTGCTTTAATTATTTCTGAAATAATCTACACAAGAATATACAAACTTGTGAGCAAAGAATAAATTGCAGCAAACTCATTTGGCTTTGAAACTGTGATGGGTTGTACTCAACCAAATTTCTTCTGTCAGCTGCGATATATGCGTGTGATTGACTGATCAACAGTACTAAATGGTAAAAATGTTAAATATAACGACCTAGACTTGAAAGTCATGATAAACCTATATGTTCAGAAAGCAACACACATGATAAAATACAAACAGACAAAATAACATTATATAACGGTTAAAGTATCTTTAGGGTTGATATAATTGATAATACAATATTTTACAAAAAAATTGCAATTTTCTAAAATTTTTCTCGATATTCCACAATATTTATTGATAGTTTTCCAACATTTCTTGCCTCTTTGTTGCATGTTTATATATTTAACAAAATTTCGGAATTGTTTTAGAATTTATCTTTTGTTTATTAACATTTTTTTAAATCCTTTCAAAGATATTTATGCGAATATTTTAAGCAAATAACTTTAGATTATAGTTAACATAGCAAAAAATTATTATATGAACAAAAGCTTATATAACAACTGTACATTTCCTCGCATGGAAATATTAGCTACTTTAGCAAAGCTTCTCGAGTTAAACTTTTCTGTCCTTCAAAATGCATCTTTCTCCAGGTAAGTCCTTATTCACAAACAAACAAACACCGTAAGAGTGAAATGACTCGGAAGGAAGCAATATGTCGTGTTTAGAATATAAATACCACAGACAATTTTCATTTAATAACCTCCGGACTCTCTGTGAGCTCCAGCAATATTCGACTGAAATTAAATTTATGTGGCATTCTTTGTTTGCAATACATTTTTCCGCCGAGGTGGAATTCCTTGCTTAAATCTTAAAATAATGAAACAAATACCCGAGTTTACCCGGAATATTGCATAACGATTTCATAATCAATAGAGAGCTTCAGTTATTAAATAATAAATAACGGTCCAATTAAAAAAACAAAGTTTTTAATTATATTTTTTCGTTCAACGTTTCGAAATATAATCATTTTATTGATAAAAACTGCGTTCTATCCGTTTTTTTAAATTATATTGTTTAAAAGTCATTTTTATATATTCATACTTGTTTTGTAAACTGCAATATTTATTGATTCAACTGCCCTATTGTAATACGATCAATTTAAATGCAAAAATTATGCTTTTACCAAGCACGAAAAACTTATTTTTACTGATCAATATGTAAACGAGTAGCAATTTAAAGTTTACTTGATAATAATAATGTTGCGACTATATTTAAATTACTAGAAATATGCGTTAAATGTAGGAGGAAATGCTTTAGTAATGCACATTGTGAATAACACGCGATTGAGATTGCTTTAATGTATTGATTTAGTCCGGTGTTGCGGAATGCAATTCCGTTCAATCTATGGGATTGGTGTGCGAACACATAGATTGGTCGAAGACGATGGCCATGGTAAGAGGAGCGTTGATTGCTCGTGACCGCACAATCATGCCTGTGAGTCGGCAACCGATGTTGTAACAGATCCGCCGATCTCAGAACAATCTGAACGATTGGGTATCCTCCCAGCTGTCATTACAACGTGTCGGTCTCGGCGCCTGCAACCCGATAAAATTGATACTTTTATACCCCTTGTTATCTGGCGACCTATAAAAGTAATCATTTGCCTTTTCCGACCCCAAGCCCGCCGTTCATCCAAAATGATGATAATGATACAAGCGACAAGCGGATAATAACAATTATTATTGGAAGCCTTTCGTTTAAAATTGACAGAGTGATAAATGAACTTTAGCAAAATACTCAATTTTCAATATTAACATCACATTAATAAGTTTGTAAAAAATTTAAATTAACTCTACTAAAAGCATATCAATAAAAATTTAACTTTTTAAACGAGTTAAACACTAAAGTAGCTTTGGAAGTAATTTATTATTATTTGTACTGCATTTAAATAAGCATAATGTCAAAAAATCAAGTTTATACATTGCTAAAATTTTTGTTACGCCATGTCAGAAATTATAATAAAACTAGCCATAAATTTTTTTTAAATACCGATTTTGATAAAAAAAATGAGCAATCTGTTTTAGCAAAAGAAAAAAATAACTCAACTAAAAATGTTTATAAAATAAAAAAATTGGCTGTTACAAAATGTTCAAAAAATCCTATATTGTTAAATGCAATATACAGATGTAAAGTAGAGAATTTTATTAAAATAAATAAATGGCAATAATAAAGTTTCAGGTAAATAAACGAAATTATTGTCGACCTGATTAAACAATACGGGAAACCACCCAAAAGGGTTCCTCCAAGTCTATGCCTACTAAGGAATCATGTCAGTATGCCAGCAGTGGAAGAGTGTGTACAAGAGTATATTAATTGTAATTGTAAGTGTGTTGTACTTTATTATTGGTGAGTAACTTATGTGGTAATTAATTAACATTTATTTGATTATTAGTTTGCATAGTAATTGCATGTAGTGATATATGTAGTTATACGAGCCGTTGCACGGGCAAAATTGCGAAATGCCCCTTTCAGGTCTCGCCGTTAAAGTGGAGAGCCACTCGGGACCTTGTAACGTCTCTGAGTAATTAATGAGGATACGTTGCAAAAGCGGGAGAGAGGCAGGTGCTTCTCTCAGGTCCCGCCGTTAATGTAGATCTTGGTTTACCAAGGGACGATCTATAGTGGAGAGCCACTTTCGGGACTCCTGCAAACGTTACCAGGTAGCGAATTAGTCTAATTCGGTAGAAGTTCCTGAAGCTATTAGTTAATATAGTCATTCGCTCAGCAACCATGCTCATAGATCTTTATTGTTTCAGAGAGGAAGTGGCGCAGCAACTATCTTGCGGGAAACAAGTGGCTGCCCCAGTTGATCATAATTTCTATAGTTTATTAATAGTTTTTTATTAATTATTTTTTTAAATTATATTTTTACTTTGCCTTGATTTTATTTTATTTTATTTTGCTATATTTCCCATCTTGAAAGCCCCTCTTACACATATTTGAAAATATAATTACAAAATCTCTCTTTATATTTAGAAATGTAACAAAATTTTTGGAAAATGTAAGGAGATGTGGCAAAATATTCCAAAATGTTTGTAAAATACCACAAAAAGGTTAGGAAAATTGTCAGGAAATATTTGTAACATGTCGGAATATTCTACAAAATATTTAATAAATGTAAAATGTTATATTAAAAATGCTACAAAATATTACGAACTGTTTGCATAATAATAATTTAATAACTTAATAAAATGTCTCAAAAAGTTATTCCATTAAATCTGCAAATTAATCTCAAAAACATAAAAAAATCTGTCCTGTGGGTTACGTTTTTCTAAAAATTTTTGATTTGTTAAAAACCACTTAACAATTTCAACATTGCATCTATTTTTTAGGCAGTTTTATCAAAAAATAAATGATTTCAAAATTTGTTCAAAACAATTAAGTTTCTGTATACATTTTAAATTAAAGTTTTTATCGTGCACGCAACATCTAGACAGTACACAGGACCTACCATATTTTTCATATCTAAAAGAAGGTGTGCTGAATAGGCTTTTCGTTGACCTGAACAAGTAGACCATCTAAGTAAGGACTGCTTCGATTCGAACCCGGGTCTCTAGGAACAGCAGTAATTCAAGTTGAAATTCTTAAAATGGCATCGGTGATTATTCAAAATAGAGGACAAAAATAGGCCGACTTTCTATAGTACATTAAAAAAGAAAAAGAAAAGTGCAAGATTAATGCAAAAATTATATCCAAAAATTTCAACGATGTATTATGAACTTGTCTCTAAAACTATATTCTACATTTATTGAACAAAAAGAATGGGGCGTTAACAAAAAATATTTTACCGGCCCAGTGGTTTTGGTGTATTATTACAAAACCATCATTATTTAATTTCCATAGAAATATAAAGCAATTGAATAACATTTATTAAATATTAGTGTCTACAATAGCGGTAAGTATAGATTTTTTTTCTTTCAAACACATGTTTGTTGATAAACAAAGCAAAAGTACACGGGCACTCGGCAGAAAACCATCTCGTACGCAGATAGGTCCTAAAACTAAAAATAACACCAGAGCTGTATATAAAAACAATCACCAGGGAAGCAGATTACTTTTCCTGCACAAATTTGTTTCTAATTTCCAATTAGAGGTGGCCGTTATATAGTGATTAATTAATACTCTAACTAACCAATTACTTATATGTCTGATAGCCGAGTAATATTAAAGATAATACAATTGTTAGTAAGACAATCTGAATGGGTTTTGGCGTACATAGGCAATCGAAAAACTCTAACCATAAATAACAAGGTACACCTATTCCAAACTAGGACATTCATTTGACCAAAAAACTTTCAAAATAAAATACATGACCAACAAAATCCAAATCTGTGGAAAAGTCGTCAACAGAAAAATTATAGAAGATTGATCCTATCAAGACCAACACAAACTACTCAGAGGGTGGTGACGCACATGAGTCTAATCAGATTATAAAAACTTACAAAATTGATTATTCGGCAATCATTTTGATTTTTGTCAATTACGGCTCTATCTATCACGCAAAAAGAAAGCTGTTACAAACAAAAGTCATCATTTTTTTTCGTAGAATCCAAATCTGCATTAAAAATGTGGGTTCCTATTTAAGATTTTAAAGTTGTCTTTTTCCCTCTCCCCCTGGATGGTGGGGATACATTTTATTTTATTGTACCAGATGTCCCGCTCAAAGCTATTACACTTTTATATAAAACAATTTTTTTGTACATAATGCATATTTTTCGAGATTTTAAATATTCCAGGTAAGTTTAGATTAGGTTACTTTATATCAGATTGATAATACTTAAATCATCAAAGAATTTTGCGTTATTAAAATCTAAATAGATTAAGTTACCACTCACCCAAACTTGATTTCAGTTTTGACTTTCACAAATGATATTTATGTAAGCATCTTACCTGAAATGAAAGAAAACATATATTAGAAATCAATTGCAGCAAATAAATGCAAACAAAATTGTTTGTTGTATTTATGTTTATTTCAAAATAACAAATAGTATCGGTCTACGGTCTACCATTCAATTTTTTACCGTGAAAGACATTTCTGAAAATTTGCAAACAGCACAAGTTGGCGACGACGTATTGATAATAATATAATTAATTTGTAATAAACTAAAATGAACATTTATGTTTAACAGTTAAAACTAGCACCAGTTGTCTCAGGCATCTTAGAGTTTCATAACGTCAACATTGTATAAGTTTTGATTATGTAAGGATGGATAAAAAAAAGAAATAATAGAATGGGGTCGAAGTTGTGCGCGGCATGTAATTTCAATAATGTCGCGAGATGATATAGTTGCGATGATGCATTTCTGCAACAGTTGTAGCATCGCCGATGGAATTCGAATGTAATGCCCGTTCCGTGACGAGAATACGTGAATTGCAAGCTCCCTCGCATTGCAGCTAACACACACAGTAAAGTAACCGGGGAGCTCCTGTCATCGTGCACAACCCCCCCGAAATCGGTCCACTCGCTGAAAGTAAAACACAGATATATTCGCGACCATTGGTTGACTTGGAGAAGTTTAGACCGCTATCTGTGTGCTTAAATAAGCAAATAGCCTTTGTTGGGATTTCATTCTGCTGCTTGGTCCGAGGGCCATGCCCGAGGCCTCGTGTTTTGCTCTCACGCTTGCCCCGCACATGTCCACTTCCTAATGGGATTTTCTCGGAGGAAATGATATCTAAACACAGGAACTGGTTTCATGTTTTCTTATTTTCCTTCACTCCGTGTTCCACTCGGGTTCGTCTTAAAACTTTTACTGCTATCGCATAAAGCACACTCGAGGTTGAAACACCTATTTACAAATTGCTACCTACAACTCAATCTGCATAAGTTGCTTGCTTATAATATCCAGAATGCAAGACTTTTATCAGCACTTATGTAAATTTAAGCGGAATGGAATTCTGCATTATTATAATGAAAATTGCAGATTTAATATGTTTAGTGTGCAAGTTTATATTATATTTTTTTTCGGGTGAGTTATCGTTGTCGAAGCGACGTGGAAAGTTTGATATGTAAAATAAATCAACTGATTAAGACATAGTGGTTGCACAAAGTTTTGCCCCGGCAAGTTTGAGTAAAAAATGATGTGGTAAAGATTTAATAAATTTAGATGTGTAAAATATTAAATCACTGCGAGGCGCGGCGTGTTTTTATGACAGGCAAAGTAATTACGTCTAACCAATAAGAAGTTGGTAATGCACCTCAGTTTGTCAAAAAGTTTTTGTTTAGCTTTATTTTCTCGTTGCCGCACCTGGCAAGAACACAATCCCCTTGGATGTGGCGCCGCCATCAAGTGAAATACTGGCGCATATGGGATAATGCGTTTACCATGACGGGCTATAACATTTCACCAGCCGTAATTATAACCGAGCGGTGGTGTGTGGCAGAGCCTTGTGATTAAAATCGAGTGAATTAACCCTGGTAGTGTGGACCGTGAGGGGGGCGGCACAGATGATGAATGCTTTGCAAGTTATGTGTAAAAGTCGTTAATAATACTCAAAACCGGCGCTCACCTTAGTTATAATAATTCTCCGCATCTTCGGGGAGTTCAAAGTTCCCCGTGTAACGAGATAGCGAGAAATAGATACCGGAGAAATTTGTCTTCGGAATGACGGGAGGGGGTGTAAGAAGGCGGCCGCGTTGTATATGTATATATGGGGGCACCCGCCTGGCAAATATCCCCAAAACAAACTCATCGTAACAAAGTTTCTTCGGGGAAAGGGAAATAGTGTGCTTTATTCACCTTCCGAGCTCTCTGACAAACGAGCAACGCATACGAGCGCATTTGTTATACCTGCTTTCGTAATATGGGACTGTATCAGGAATTGCAGGGATACAGATTTGTCTTCCGGCGACAAAGCCAATTTTTACACGATCCACTTTCAATCCGTGCCCATTCCCAGTCACCGACAAAACTTTTCAGACCGCATCAATCTCCGCAAAACATGCACGCAAAACAACCCTTCCCACTCTTTCGCCAACCACCATATATACACTAACTCACAAACACATTTTATGCGAATGGTCCACCGCAAATCCCACTAGACTATGCCTTCACCATTCTACTAATATTTACCCACAAAAAGAGTCAACTACCAGTTGAGTAAACCTACTCAAATAGCAAGTTTGAATCGAATATCAATTTCATTTTCGTATTAATAAAAAATACATTTAAAATCAATTCAGAAGCACTTCCTTCCTTAAATCAAAGAAACACGCGTGTCATTTTAAACTAATTATTAATTAAAATTAGTTTCAACTTTGTCATTAAATTAGTATCAAGAATGACGCCACATTTAGAGAAAACTGTTATATAAATATAGCCTTAATTCGTCTTAGTTTAAAGTTATAACCCCGTTAAAGGCTGTTTATATTAATATGAAATTAGAGATGATATGATTACTTAACAACTTCTTAAAATATTAGAAGTACAACTTGAATTCAAATTTGTCCAATTTTAAATAGAAATGAATTAAAATGTAGCAAATTGAATATCTTAACATTTTAAATCGTTAATATAGTTTAAATGATATTTCATATAACAAAATATTTATGAAGGCAAAAAGTTGCAAAAGGAGATTCGATTCGACGGGTAGTCCAATACGAAAAAACTTTAAAAGATCAATTTTTCAACGTAATGCAATAAAGAATTTTTCTTACAATATTTTATTATAATTTTTTTTCAATAATAATAATAATCTTATTCCAACCTTAAAATTGGACATATTCATATTCATATGATTCAGGCAGATGGCAGCTATGGTTTAAATTCATTTGTTTACTGTTTTATAAAAACATAAATCGACAAGATGTTGTTAAAATGTGTTAGTTGGTGTCTAGAGAAAACATAAAACATTGTAGAAGAATAGATAATTTTTCAAACTTATTACTATGACATCATCTATATATATTCAAAGACATATTATTATTTATACACCATAGCACATTTACCGGTAAAACAAAGTGCCGCAATCCGAGACGTTACAACAAAAATATCAGCTAATTAAATTATTTAAACTGTTGAATCGAATGAAAACTATTTTATATTGTTTAACAGTATAAATTAATAATTTCAAACTCAAAATTGCATCTACAAAATGTATCTGCTCGATGCATTAGTTTGTACAGTTTTTAGTCCCTAAGATAAAAATGTTTGAAGAACAAATTTGTCGGAGATATATTAGAAGTATCAAGAACAAAAAAATGGGGCCGCTTAAATCTTTTACAGAAAGAACAATAAGATAAAAAGTACTCCATAAAAATGGTTTTCTTTTTTCACAGAAATATATTTTTATATAAATGACTTCATGTTTAGAAAGTACTAACGATGTAGGTAAGTTTAACGATGTATTGCACCGGGGCCCGGTGTACTAGTTGTGCGCCGGGGACTGCTTTGCTTTAAAAAAAAATGTTTGCGTTACATCCCAAAGTTTGGGTTAATTTGTTCGTCCTTTGGCTCTCAGTTGGCGGATCAGTATTCAAACCGTCAACAATCATTTTTTTAAATTTATAAATAATAAAATAGTTTTACTTTTATAATTTATATTAAGAAATTGTTATTTATTATAATTTTTAATGGCAAGCACATGCTAACCCAAAAGAGCTAAAACAATTCTTTGAAAAAACTCCTGGACTACATAGAAGATACATAACTGTTAAAGGTGTAAAACGTCAGAGGTGTACACTAGGGCCGCCGACTGCAGGGATGCTTGAGAAACAACCTCAAAAAAGAAAAGCATATTTTTATAGACAAATATTCAATTAAATAGGGTCAGTTTTATGACTTGACTGACCTAGTTTAATTTGCAGTATGCCTTTGTACATTTTATTAATTTTTAATTGTTTTATATACCTTTGCAATTACATGTCCATATAATCTACTCACTAAACTGTTTTTAATTGTTTATTTGCTTATAAATGTATTTTTCTATAACTGTTACTCACTTGATAATGACCTTCAAAAGTCGTAACTCGGGTCGTGTTTATTTTTATTTTTTATAAATAAATATTTTGTGGTTAGAAACATAATAATGCCTGTTTTATTTATTTCTTAAAATGATAGAGGCCAAAACCATAATTGTGATTACATTTTATAAAAATCCTAAAAATATTATGTTCAAAGTACATCTCAAATACAAAGATATTTTCACGCTAAACAAAAAAAAGAAAAAAAAAAAAAATAGTGACCACATTATACGGTGTATTTTAGACACATAATTATGTATCTAGCCAGATAAATAATCTTCTTCCGTGTAACGTATTCTGCAAAAAATCGTGTAATACTTATGGTATACATGATCACTATAGACGCTATAAAAACTAATTAAATCTATTTATCACACCTTGTATAAAAAATGAATTGCAACTGATTTAATTTTATTTTCATAATTTTAATTTCATACATTTTTGTTCATACATTGAGAACCAAAAAGTCTGTACCATACAGGATACTTTTTTCTTGTGCATTTATCAAACATTTTTAACCATACTAGGAGTTGTGGAATTGTCTATACCCATTTTGTCTTATTTAAATATACCGAATAAATTATATTTAGTAAAAAAAATTCAATTTTCAAAATTGTCAAAATCTGAAAAGCATGATGGTTCTAAAATCTATTGTTGTATGTTGGTTTTATCTAATTGAATAGTCCTAAGCCCTCAAAACATTTTCTTTTTGGTTATGTTTGTAAAAGATATTTTTATTATATTTTTTTTATGTTTCTGTTTTGCAGTTTAATTTTTTATGTGTGAAATCCTCAAAAACTTAATTAAATGAAACAGTCATGAAAGTGATATTTCTTTCGCTAGATTTTTGTTATTTGTTAAAGATTATTAGTTTTCTAATGTAATGTTTATTAGGGGAATACAATTTTATAATATTTAAACACTTCGTATGGTTTGTGACTATACTGTACAATGCTAGTTACCATTATACAGTACGAAATGGCGATTTCACATAACGCCATTAAAAGTCATTTTATTAATACATATGATAAATGTAAAAAAATATATAAAATTGTACTTGTTATCTACGTCGAATTCGAATGAAGGAGACTTGTTACAGCTGTTTATCATAACAACTAAAATTATTTTAAAAAATAACTTTTAACATGTATCATTATATTTATTGAAAATATCTATTTATATATCAGACAAGTGAGGAACTCACTCCCCATTTGCAATACGCCTGTCAGTTCGTTCCATCTATTTTTATAACAAAAATGGCGCACCTGCTTCATCAAATATTTTAATTCGCGATTTATGAGTATAAATATATGTTCAGTTTTTTGCGCGTTGTTAATATGCAAATACATTTTTTTGTACATTTGTTTGCCGTATAATGCCGATGGGAAAACAAACTCATGTTCAACATCAATATTTTTCCCGTGATTATCACATTTTCCACTGATTAACCGTAATTGCGTTGGGCTCTAGCCAAGCGTACTAAGCTACTTATACGTTCACGGTTTTAAGTGCTTTAAATTCGTTCGCAACAACCTAAAACACATTAAGTGAATATTATTTAGCCGCGAATATTCTCTCGCATTTCCACTAATTCGCGAGCTTGCCATGGGTGTGAGAGGTGGGGAACGGGCAAAAGGGTGGATGGGAGGTTTGCTGTATCATACATAATAATTATTATATTGTTTTCGGACGCCGGCGGCTTTAATAATTCTCGACACGATCCCAAGCACGGTTTGAATGTCATGTTGATGGCAACTAATTTGGTCATGCATCGATCATATAGTGTGTTGGAAACCGTATACGCGGCCCCTGCCATCCGCGCACGGGATTTAATTAAAATGTAATTCGATATGTGAATTTTAATTTTTCGGGATACATTATTTATAACACATATTTACCGAGAGCAATTTTTTATATATATTTTCCCACATGGATGTAGTATATGATCGTGCCACTAAATTTAATGCATTATTCATACGCTTTAAACATATTAATCACAAATAAATGGAAAAATAACCAAACCGGGCCTTTAATAACAAAAAGCAGTTTACCTAATATCTAAAGTATATCTATAGACTCAAACTCAATTACTATTTGCAAAGACAACTTCGATTTGATTCGCAATATACATTTATTTTATTCATCAAAGCAACATTCAGAGATAGCCAGCAACCAATCTCTACATGATGATTTTATCAAATTATAGTTCCTTAATGTTATAATAAGATTTTACATTTTAATCATGTTCCGAAAAGAAATATAATCTTTCATCTAGTAGTTACCGTTATACAAATACATATAATAATATATAATTAAAAATATAAAATGCATTTTTAATTAATCTTAAAAATTATTTCCATTACTTTTTGATAGAGAGAAAAAAATATTTATTATCTTAAATTCTAGATACGGAAACAACGCTTTTCCGCAACAACATGCATTGCAATGTTTTTTTTTATAATTTCGTTTATTTTAATTTCAATTTATAGTTAATTGAATCGTTAATGCGCGCAGACAGAAGTTTCCAGAGCAATATCTCGCCGCAGGAAATTATTTTCGCGAAGAAAAAAATAATAATAGAAACGTGCGGATCGTGGTCATTGTGCAAATTATAATTCCCTAATAATAGGAATGCCTGCTAATTATATTTTGGCTTAACGAGTTTGCAAACTGTAGAGGGAATGGAATAAGTGGAACAATGCAATAGAAACGTTTCATTGTAAAATTCCGCGGGCATTATCAAAATGGTGGAAGAGGGAAAAAATAATAATAACACTTCGCTTTGTACGGTACGTGTAGAGGCAAAGTAAAACAACAATGTCGGCGGCAAAAAAATAAAAAAATAAACGTATTGGACCATTAATTTCGGTTGATGAAACAAAGCATTCATTTGGTTCCGAGTTTTGTAAGACGGGACGAATCGATAGCTGCTGGTAAAGCGGGTGTTTGGGTCGAGATCCTCTCCTATCTTTCATTGTGATCGCTAATAGACTAACTTTGTTACTATCCCAGCGTCTTCTAAAATACACCCCTGGCTGTCTTATAAGGGGCTTCCGTTTACACCCACCCTACAAACATCGTATGAAGAAGCTTCAATTACAATCATCTCTTGATGGGGAATTAATTAAGTACTTTTCCTTTGCAAATTTTATCCGGGAAATAACTTCCTTTGTGACGTGGATTTTTTATTTAATTCTTTCCTAAATGCCATTATAGAAGAATTCCAATTTGTTTAACAAAAACAAACTTGCAGATCGTGAGACGACTTCCAGATGTAAGGGTTTTGTTCGCGTATTGAGGCCGCTTGTCACAATGACTATTGAATGTCATAATTACTTGGGGTTTCAAAACTTTTAACATAGAATAGGAAAACTTTCGCTTCGCCTCTCGAGAGAGAGAGATAAAAAAACAGTACCAAGAGAACTTTTCCGCAACGCCGGACGTCTTTCATATTTGATGACGCAAAGTTCAAGTATTGACACGGCCAATAAATTATTATCTCACCCGACGTTTTAATTACCGCCCTTGTTTTGTTTTGTTTGTCATGCATTATAGTGATGCTAAATAAACCCCCCGTGTCCCTTTCCCGCGCGCACCGCCGTTTAATCCTGCAGTTTACTATAACATCAACCAGCATTATGTTCCGACGTTGATGCCACCTAAAACACTATAATGCTGAATAATTTTATTATCTACAAATTTCAACACAGTATCAAAACATACGGATGCCATAATTATTTCAAACAATACGTTTATGCGGAGATATAACGGTCGCCCTGCATTTCCATTTTGTGAAATGTCATCATTCACCTAGCAGTAATTTCACAACAAAAGTCATTAATGCGAAAATACACGTTTCAGTAGTTATTTGGTTTGCATGTATTTTATTTCCGTGCCATGCAATTAAAGTAGAAACGTTCATTAAGGATGCATTATGTAATTTTATTGTACATTAGTGTTTGCTAAGAAGAAAGAAAATTGATATCAAAGTATGTCATATTACAAAACTTTAAAATTTTCATCTGTACTAATTGTAAGTACCTCCACTACAAGTCATGTAAAACTGCATCACTCGTTTTGAAACAAATTAATACTTATTTTTTTAATCTTCTTTCATTTTCTTCGGTCGGTATGAAAGAAAAATTCATTAACTAACAAGCAAAAATAAATAAATACTTGTTTTATACGGTAAATTATTTTAATATTTCATCACCCGATAATTATTTGTTCAACTTAAGGTTTCCAAAAAACAAACAGTACAAAAGTTTCAAAAATATTATGAACAGTAATTCGAGTTTCAAAAAAATAATTTAATATAACCTTGGTAATTTGTGACATTTTAAAAATGATGTGAGCTAATTGTCAAAAATAACAATCACGTCATTTTGATATCATTTATACAAATAATATAACAGTTGTTTGGTTTTTTATAACATTCTTTCAAAATAAACGTCTTAAGCTATTTCAGTATAATGCCCCCTTTAACAAGTCAATTATTACGATGGCTAAAATCCACAAATTATAGTTCGAATAGGTTCGTTAACCACTTTATTCACAGATATAAATCCATCTGCAACATCTATCTGTTCTTAAAATGTGGTTAAGTTTAAAGAAAATTGCAAATGACAATAAGGTCATCGACGCTGTAAATGACTATTTTGAGGCCATTGCTAAATCGATCAGTGTGGTATAACAACCTTAGTACATCGTTAGAATATATATAATAAAATAATATGACTATAAGATTAAGACTATAAACGATCTATAACTAATTTATATTTCTTCAAGAAAAAACATATAACTACCTCCACTAACTTTATTAATAGATTTAAAGAATATAAAAATGTCAATATCATAACAACTAGTGCTATAAAGAGTACATATTAAAACTAGCGGAGATTTTGCATTAGTTTTGAATAGTACGTCTCATTTCAAGGGTCTGAAACTGGAATCTTAACAATAATATTTGATAATCTCATCCATGTTCAAGGTATTGTTACAATACGTCGCACGTAGCTGCGCCATCTGTAGGAGGTAGGCGTAATTTTGGTTGTCGGCGCTCACGCGGGCTGGGGCTTCTTCCGTCCGCGGGTTCTTTGACGTCGAAACCGTGGGGCCGCTGGTTATATAATTAATCGATTGATTCCCGGCGTAATTGTGATGTTAACCCAACGCAAGGATAGCCCGCGCTATGTAAGTGCGATGAGATTGCGTTGGCATATGTAACATCTTTATTATATGTGTGTATTTGTGTATATTGATATAAACACATTTAACGACACGAGCCCATTAAATAAAAGCCATTTACTATTTTTTGTTGAGACGACACCGTTTTTAATTTGGCCTTATATCCACATCCCAGAATCGCTTTGCAAGATCTTTGGCACTCAAGCGAGGACCCATCCCCGTAAAAGAAATATAATTTTAACATGCAGAAGACCCCATATAATCAAAAGGCAAAATATTGCACCCGTTTGAGGAACGATCCGAGATGACATCTTGGAGGGATACCATGTCTGACAGACAATCATCAGCGGCATCATCATTGACAGCAATAACATCCACACGAACGTGCACCAATAACACAGGAAAAAATAATAAAAATAATATTAAACTAGATGCGCATGATTGAAAAAATAAAGGAATTTTTTCGGGCAGTATTTCTTTGGGAGCGATTCCAAAAAATATTGTCCCGGTACACAAGCCAATAGAACTATTTGTTTCATTTGAATTTTATAAAAGTTTTTCACAATTAAAACAAACAATCAATAATTTTCTCAATAGTAAAATAAATCCAATTAATAAATCAGGGAGGTGCATTTTAAATCTTATGCA